>WYDF02292663.1:0-16166 GCA_009867245.2 Adranes taylori | reverse complement strand
ATAATGGACCCAAAATAGACCCTTGTGGTATTCCCCTAATGATATTTTTTAGACTGCTAGTTGTTCCGCCTTTATATACTGGTTGTCTTCTATTCATTAGATAATCGTTCATAAGTTGTAGCGCAACTCCTCTGATGCCGTAAAATTCATTTTTTTCAGAAAACAATTTATGTTACATTAAATCAAAGGCTTTGCGTAAGTCAAAAAGCTGAGACGTACATCTTTTATGTTGATCTAAAGCCTTGCATATGAATTCCATCACTGAGTGCATAGCCGACGTAGTGCTTAAATTTTCACGGAATCCCAACTGTGTCTTAGTTAGATACATATTTTTATAAAAAAAAAAAAACTATTCTGATATCCTTTTTTTTTTCTAATATTTTTGAGAAGACTGGTAAAATTGATACTGGTGTATAATTCACATTTTGGTGAGTCACCTTTTTTGTAAATAGGATACACCTTTGCTACTTTTAATTCATCTGGACAAATTCCAGATTCATAGACATTCATTAAATATGTGTGTTAAATGGGGAATTATAATATTTCTGGTTTGTTTGACAACTTGGACTAAAATTATAAATATCCGTAGAACTTTTATGTTTCATTTCTCGTATGATGCTGTTAATTTCATTGTCAGCAGTAGGCCAAAGATAAAACGATGTTCCATTCGTCCACATTGTGTTCAATGTATTAGCTGTGTTTGTTGATTTGGTTACACTGGTCAATAAGTTATCGGCAATTGAGATAAAGTACTCATTAAATTCTTCACAGTTTGGGGTATCTTTATTCAATCTCCTTTTGTTATGATTTCCTGTTCTGTTGCCATTTATTATTCATCATATTACTTTGTTTTTATTGTCACATTCTTCGATGTGCTTCTCATTGTTCATCCTTTTTGTTTCTTCACATAAATTTATGTAGCGAGTTTTATATTCAGTCATAATCTTTAGGCTTTCTTCATTGCCTCTTGCATCTTGGAATACCATAATTGTTTTTAGCCTATTTTTCATACCTTCTATTTGAGGATTACTGTACATATTTTTTTGTTGGTACTTAGTACGCTCTAATGAAAAAGCTTTCTTAAAATTATATTCATAAATTTCATGAAATTTCTTGTATTTGCTGCTCGGGCACTTAGTTTTATAGAGTTCTTCCCGATTTTCGTGGGCTAATAGTTTTTAAAAGATCTCAGTATTCTTCTTGTTATGAATTCGTTTTGTTACCCACTCATTTTCCTTTTGGGTTGTATGTATTTTTATTGTCTGTGGTTTATGATCACTTATACTAACTGATAAAACCTTGGCATCCGAGCATTGTTTTGTGTTTGTGAAAATGTTATCAATACATATGCTGTAACTATTGCCAATATTTGTTGCTTCATTTATGGTTTGATTCATGTTATATGTATTAAGAAGTTTTATAAACTCTTTTTTGGGTTTATTCTGCGTTAGAAAGTTTACATTAAAGTCGCCAGTTAGGATTATTTTTGTATCTAAATCAAAGTTATCTATAATGTATTTGATGGAAAGATCTAGATTCTGTAGAAATATTTCGAAATTTCCCTTTGGTAATCTATAAATTGTGAGTATTACTATTTTTTGTTTGGGCAGGTAAGCACATACTTGTTCACAGTCGGCTTCCAGGGATTTTTCCTTCATACAAGTTATTTCATTTGCTTCCAGGTTGCTGGAAACATAAATACATACACCCCCATGTATTTTGTCTGCTCTACAATACATTGCTATTAGATTATAAGATTTCAGTGGGTATAGGTTCCAGTTTTGTGCATGAAGCCAGTGTTCTGTAAGGGAGACAACGTATGCTTTTTCATCCATGCATAATTTCCCGAAAGCCATTGATTTGTTTGTTACAGATAGGATATTATAATTAATAATTTTCACATATTCATTTTATTACCTTTATTTGCACCACTAGTCCATTGCGGGTTGGTAGCATTTTGTCTATGGTTAGCTATGACATCTGGCTTTTTTGGTGTATCCAACGGAAAAACAGAAATATACAGTCACCAGTTGGCCATACAGACGGATTCTTTACCCGTTCAAATTGATCTTCTTTAACGGATAATTTAAAAGCTGAGTATATAGCTGGATGTTTGCCTTTCAATATGTGCATTTGTTATGTTGTTTGCTTTTAAATGTTCTTCTAGTATTTCCATAGTTACAGTAGGATTGTAGTCTGGACACGTGTAAATTTAACAACTCCTTTTAAAGAAGAGTTAAATTGCCTTTGACAATTGGCGTCAGTCGGCGCTTTTTTGTAGCTATAATCCATTTATCTTCTTGAGTATTATCGGTGATGGTTCCCCAGGATTTGATTGTGTCGACATTATAGTCGAATTCTCTCATTATTTAAAGATCGTGTGACAGCATTTTCGTTATTCAGTTCACATGCTTCATTGAAATTTCGCGATGCCACGTTCGCATAAGTAACTTCACGTCGCCGAGTGTTGTGTTTAGGTTTGTGTGGCGGTAATGCCACAGCGTTTTGATTATTTGTCGGGACAGTAAGTGTCTCCTGTCATTAATTCTGATACATCTTGCTCCATCTATTTCGTACCATGAGCAGCCTCATTATTTTGCGTTTTATCCAATATTTGCGACTTGGATTTATCGCTTGTCTTTTCATCAACGTTATTGTTTACGTTTTTATCATTTGATGTAAAACTGTATAATCGGTTTCAGATGGCTTTATGCTTGGATTAGGATGTAAACCTTGTTCTACAAATTTACTCATCATACCTTTCAGATCGATTACTTCCTTTTTAAGACCATAGATTTCCTTTCTTAACTCTTGAACTTTTGATTGCAGAGAATTCGGACAGAACAATCTCTTTTAGCTGTTGTACCAGTGTTGCGGGATGGTTTGACATATTTATTTCATCAATTAAGATACTTTTGTTGCCCAGAAACTGGTTTTCATTATTTTCTTAGCTTTTGCATTTAAAGTACGTACTAAGTTTGAGGTTATGTCATGTTTACAAGTATTACAGGACCATTGATTAATTTCACCATCAACTTTCAACTTTTCATATGTTTCTACAAACATTTTCACACATTCTAGATGAAATAGCGATTTACACTATTTTGCGCACTGTATATAATCATCATATCTCGTAATGTTTTTCTCACACCTTACACGGCGGCATTGACACGATCATTCAATGCACCAATTGTAGCACATGGTAACAATAATAATTCCATAGAATCAGTGAATTGTTCATATGTCTAACGGGGATTTAGATGCGCTTACGTGACTTAATATTTATGTCTAGTGTCTCTACTTGAATTGTGTAAGCTTTTTGCAGGGCTGCGGATTCGAGGGGTCTCAGTCGAAAGGAATTTTCTAGTTACTAGTTTTGGAAAAACAATCAAAAAATTTATCAAGTCCGTCTCCTTTTACATAAATAATAATATTATTTATTTGTATAAGTTACTAGAATTTTAGTATTTTAAATTTAAATTAATAAATATATGTTTCAAAATATGTATATATCTTGAAACATATTGAGTTTTATATATCTGACATCATTAAAAGCAGGGCTGTGGAGTCGAAGTCGAAAGGAAATTTCTAGTTACTGGAATCGGAGTCGAAAATTTTGGTACCGACTCCGCAGTCCTGGGCTGTACTTATATTAACAGCCTTTATCTAATGTAATCAATATTTCTTGAATGAATACAATAAATTTCGTTCTTTCTTTCTAAGGACTAGAAGTCGTTATTAAAATAGTCCATATAGTTCCAAAAATTTAGCGAGTTAAAATTATAATCAAAATCAATGACCAGAATATTAATAATTGCAAGTAACAAATCAGCACACCGGCAAATAACACAAAACATTCAATTTTTCAAAATTGACGTTTTGATACGCTACAATCTAGCACTAGTGCTTCACTGTTATATAACAGTTTTCTACTTTATATTTCATACTCGTTAAAAACCATGTCTTTTGTTTGTGTGTAGGAACCCTTACACTGATGTCATTGCATAATTTATGCTTGCAGTATGAATAAATCTTGTGACTTTTATGCCTCTGCAATAGGCTGCAATTTATTTTCATTATCTGCAATATTATATCACGATATTGTTAATTACTATTAAATTAACGAATTTAGAGTGAGCAGACAACTTTATTTCATCCTACGCACACCCCAACTTATATAAAAACTGGTAAAAAAGTAATTAGATATGTTTGGTGACCAATTCTCAACCACGTCGAGGTACCCTGGTTTACATTTGACACTACAATTTCCAAACACCACAAAATAAAATGTAAAGAAATTGAAATGATGCAGTGTGCAGAGTGTTTGCTACCTTTTCTAGTAAGTTCCGAAATCGAAGTAACAGTAATAAATAATACATCCTACAATAAAACAATCGATAAAATTATGTAGCAGTTAATATAGAAATAAACAATCACTTATATAGCTTGTGTTTTAAAGTATGCAACTTAATGATTTGTCGGATACAAATGTGTTACATTTTTGTATGAGACATAATGCGTGTAGGTGCCCATAAGTACGACTCAAAATTAAGCTATTTTATCATTTCTAACTCGTAAATAACATTATTGGAGAATGAAATATAAATTGAGCAGAAATAATATATCTTTCTTTACTCTGAAAGCATAATTTAATGAGTGACGTAATTTTTGGGTATTCTGCAAACAATATAATATACATTGCTTCTGAAGGGTACCAACTATTTGATACTTTACGATGATAATTTTCAATATAAAGTTTTAAATAATCACTATTATCAATTAAATAATGACAATAATAAAATAATTACTTTATGATAAATTTTAATCGTGTTGCGACTGAATTTATTATCTGTTATCTTAAACATACGTATTTTCAAACATTATATAATACAGATATTCATACTGCTAATTTTTGATACGTGAAACTGTTGTATAATAGTCACTGTTTGTTTACGTTGTAAAATATAGGTTATGTTGTACGGCAGCGGACCGAGCACGTAGAACCGCACTAATGCTCACCGGGCAGCTTGAACCAATGGGATCGACAAATTTTTTAGGCTAGTGCTCGATGATAAAAATGAACAAATTCATTTGAGACTGCCAAAATCGCCTTTAAACGACATCAACTGTTTTCTCCATTGTGTCTACTCAACTCACAGGCTGTTCAACACAGGATACAAAGGGGCCATGCCCCCTCCCCCTTCTCCCTAATATGTTTTGCTACTAGTATATTGTGAATCCATCATATTTCTGTGAAATATAGCTCCGCTCCTTATTTATAGAATATTCATATCCTACATCTTGCTAGCCCCTTCCTATTTTCAACAATTTGACCGCCCCCGAAACTCAAGGATTTTCGAAGAGCGAGACCTTTTTTGACGTTCAGTAAAACATGCCCAACATATTTCTTGATAACTTATGGTGATATCAGTTTGGCTTAAACCATCGTATGGCAAACCACACAAAAATGGTTTTCGCCTTCAATTTATATTTTATTATTGCAATGAAATACGGTATTCATTAAGGAATTTAATAAGGTATACATTGACTTTAAAATGATATAAAAACATTTTTTCGTTCGTTCATAATTATATGGTAATTGTTATAGATGATCAGTATAAAAAATCGGAACGTTTTGTTTTTACAACAAGCATATGTCAAACGGCACGCATGACTGAAGAAAGAGCACAAAGAATGCATTTCCCCACGATTCATAATGTGAGCAGAGTTGATTTTAATCCACCAAAGAAAAGCGATGTTGGTAGAACTCTAGAACCAACACATTTACGCACACAAAGAAGACATTTCAAATGTAACAAAAATCAACAATCGGAATTGATTAATCTCTTTTAACACAGGATACTTTTATCTTATAGAAGAGTAATCATTTTTTTCATCTTAAATAAATTATTTAAATGTTTTTTAAATTACTGCCTTCGTAGTTTCGTAAATAACTTCAAGTAACTTCTTCAAAAAAGATCAACCTATTTTGGAAAACAAAGGCGTAAAACATTTATCAGATTTTTCTAAAAAAATTGTGGTGTTAAAATTGTGCAACAAATTACAGAATCTTGAATGGTTTGGGTGAAAGGTAGAGCCAGCAAACTAGCATTGCACCATGGAGGACAGAGGGAGGGAAGTATAAAATTGTTTGATTACCACAAAAAGTGAAGAACAAATAAATCTTCATTTTGATATTTTTATGTTACTTCTCAGCGAGCACTATCATTTTCACTGACTCAAAAAGGCATCAATAAATATTAGACCAAAACAAATAATTTAAATAATGCCGAACATTAAACAAAATAAATGAAAAAAATCGTTATCTTGATCTTTTCTTTAAACATGATATCTGTCGTGCATCATTTAAAAGTGAAAAATTAATGATATAGGTACTTACTATTCTTTTTTCGATAAAACTTTTCTTGCGAAAAGTTAAATCATATCTTCTAATTACTTCTAAAGTACTACCTATATGGAGGAAAGCAAATCCAATCAGTCAATCTTGTCTTGTAAAATGTCGCAGATAGCTCTTTTAACCTACATAGAGTGGAAAACAAGAATGATAGTAACAATCTGAAGACGTTACTGTTCACAAGCACTACCAAAAGCAATATCAATTTTTTGTAGCATTTTGCACAAAGAGCGTGAAAGAAAATACTTCCTTTATGACAAAAAACAAAAAATCCCACATATGTTATAAATTATGCAAAACGTGCTTTTTGTGATGTTTTTCTGTTATTTGACTGATATTTTAATTTCACCAACACATTTAAAGAAGTCCCGCGATACAGCTGCAAAAAGTGAAAATAAAGACTTGAAATCGTATTGATAAATATCTTTCATTTATGATTTCATGCGGAATAAACTTTCAAGTAAGATTTGAACAATATTTTAAAAGATACATACATATATAGTATAATAACCAATGACTAAAATATATTTTTTCATATTAATAAAATTTAAATAGATATAAATATAACATTATAAATTCTAATAAACTAGTTTATCACATATAATTCAATACTTATTACACGACAAATAATATTAATTATCCATGCAATAATTGTAATAGACAATGTTACAGGCTTAGGCAAACTGTTCTCATGAAATCTAAAATAATTATAAAACATTAGCCGAAATTCAATTTTCACTTCCTACATAATTAACTTTAAAAGGCAATCAAATTATTAATAATTATCTAAAATTATATCAGATTTAAATTGTTAAAAAAAATCGTGAACGGAAGCGCCACCTCCTGTTTCAGAGAGTCAAACATTTTATTATATTTTGCATAAAGCAAGGGTTGGTCTATTTAGTCTGGACAATGTCACCTTATAACTCGTCTATTAAATTCAATTAATACATAGTTGTTTAGTCGATTAGTCGATTAGCGCAGAAATGCATAACTGTAAGCATGCAAGAAAGGTGTACTTAAGTCAATATTACAAATATGTAACCGAAGTTACTCACTCTTCCAGCTGATACCAATTTCAAATTTTGTCACTGCTTATTACCCACGTAATACTAGAAATACTCAGATCTCGCGCGAAAGTTAGTTCGCACTTTGAAGGTTTTTTTTTTTAATTTGAACCCACTATATAGGTATAATACTTTGCCTTGTTTAGTTATCTTTCTGTTCAACAACATTAAAATAGTAAACATTACCTGTTTTGTAAAAAAGAGTGTACTTAAGTGCCTTTTCTAAAACACTAATCAGTAGCGGATTTAGGAGAGGGGATTAATAAAGTTCAAACCACAATTTTATTCAAAATTTAGTTAATACCTTTGAGTATTGAAATAAAGTATAGTATAGTTTATTCTATAGTACAATTTATTACCATACTCAAAGATAATATTGAAAAATTAAATAGGAATATTGGGGTGTAGAACTTGTATGATGAGTTTAAACCTCTCACTAAATTAGTTTTGAACTCGCCACTGAAAACATTTATTAAATTGCAGAAACACCATTCATAGAGATATAAAATGTAAAATATTTGCTCGTATCTCTTACTATCCAGCTACTACGCGTCTTATATAGTTAGTTACGGTAACCAATAAATAAGTGTGAACCGTTACCCCTCATTATTTGTATTAGTTTAAAAAGAATCACAAGGGCTATCTAACATGTATATATAGTGTTACAAAAAAGTAGTTGTAAAAGCTTATAAATCTATAAGGTAATTATTGGCATATAAATATAACAAACATTAAAATAAACATTAAACAAAAATTTATACAAATGCCTACAAACAACATAAACACTGATATCTTGGGAGAAGGAAATTTATAAAGCCCAAAACGAAAAACCAAATTAAAATTTACACATACACAAAGCACCTAAATCAACCAACAGCAAAAAAAGAAATAAGAATTCTATAAAATAAATAAAACTTTCTTCCCATCGCGCTTCCTTCTGTTTATTTAAGGACAATGAATTCGCATATATCCCTATGTCCCTGATTCTTTTTACAGTCCTTTCCTCTCTATCTCCAACAATTTTTCTTAATACTTCTAAATCATACTTTTCTGCTCCTACACACATTCTCCAATTTTCCACAATCTCCATTTGTCCCATTACCCTTACATATGTCCCTTACAAACGCATTCATACATCCCGTACGACGACCGGAATCCCATCCAATTCTGCAGTCGTTCCTTTCTTTATTCCCTTGATCACTTCCTGAACATCTGCCACTGTAATATCATCTATACTTTCTCCCTTATTTTTCCTTTCTCTCTCTTTTACTTCTACCATCTTTCCCTCTTGATTATTCTCCTCACTTAAATCATTTCCACATCTTTTGTCCCATTATTCTATACTTATGCCCGTCGTCATCCTCTTATTATATCCCCTATTATCTCTTTCTCTTATATACCTCAAACATCGCTTTCACATCTTAAACTATTTACTTTATCTCTTTCCTCATCCTCCCCTTTTCTTTTCATTAACCTCATCTCTGTTTACCACTCCTTTACTCCCTTTAACTCGTTTCTCGCCAGTTTACTCGTAATCTCACAGGCAATTTCCTCAATGCTATTTTTACCTTTACAGCTTCTCATATAAATTGTTTCTATCCCTTTCCCTCCCATTGCTTTTTCTATATCCTCCATTCTATCGTTACAATCAGCTTTATCCCCTATTATCCATTCCGACTTCAGCGGAAAGTGATTCGACTCCAACATGTTCCCAACCCTTATACTCTTCACACATTCACTCGCGTTTTCATCCATTAATACGTAAACAATCACCGAGCCACTCTCTTATCCTCTATATGTAAATTCACTCTCCCAGTCTCCTATTCTACATCTATTACCTACTGTTAACCCCTGCTCCTCCATCTAATCTAATAGCTTCCTCCCACACACATTTATTACTTTATCCTTTGACTTTCTTACTACATACTCTCCATCCTTTCCTACATGCATTCCACCATTCTCTCTTATTATAGCATTAGAATCCGCCAATACCGTAACCAAATCCATTTCCGATCTTTCTTTCTCTATTACTCCACTCAATTTGTTCTTTAGATCCCCCATTCCTAATTAGCATACACTGTCACGATTAACCATTTTATTCTCCCTACGTTCAAAACTCTTCCATCTATTCCGTCTAATTCTCCATCACTGATGTGTTTCATCGGCTCAGTATATTCAATTGCTTACATCGACAAAATCGAGGTCTATTAGTTTTATATATATTGCCTTATTTTCATTTTTCCAAGTTTCATAAGAACCGATGTATTTAAGCTAGTGCAATTTCTTTTTCGAAGTAAAATTACTTCGAACTTTAATCGTCGGTTTTTTAAGCTTGCTTAACTATCGATACAAGGTATTAAAAAAAAGAAAGCAGCTGTTTTTGAGAAAATGAACCGCAAAGTTTGCAAAAAAAGAGTTTAAGGTAGTCTATACATTTTTATTTGAATGTTCTATCTGAATGTTCTATCTATAATAGTACATAATAGATCCTAAAATATTCCAAAACTTTGTTAAATGTTTACCATCCATCTACACAGATATTGAAAAATACGACCTTCATATATATTTTTTACCAAGAAAAAGTTTTTTTGAGAAAATCCTTTTTATGGTAAATTGTTTCGTATTAACCCCTATTATTTCGTATAAACCAACGATACTTAACCTGCGACCCGCCACCCGCCAAGCTTTTATGTGCGACCAGAAACACTATTATTAGGAAGGTGCTTTTTAAAAATATGGGAATGGATGACCTAACAAAAGGTCAACACCCAAAAAATTAAAAGAAAATGGAGTTAGATTCTAACTTCATTACCTTTGTCTTTTGCTAACCAACAATGTTGGGGTCCGTGTAACATAGCAAACAAAATTATGTGGCTCGAAGGAAAAAAAAGGTTGAGTATATATAGGTGGTAGAAACGGATTGCAGTGATACAAAAGCGTACTACGGTGAAATAAAAAAAATCTTCAAACATGAATCCTATGTCTTTCATGTACCTATATGTACTACGAACATATGTGGTATATGAAAGATAAAAACGAATCTTTATTATACTACACATTCATACAAAAATGACCTACTTATACAATTTCAAAATTCATGAATTCTCCTCGGTCACTGGTTGTTCAATGCTACATACATACCTTCCTCCACATAAGCGGATTCGTGTTTCGCTAAAATTCTTAATAGGGGTCTCAGCGTTAACCACCATTGATTTTTTGGTATTCTGTGCCTGAATAAAAAAAGATTGTATCAAGAAAAATTTATTTAGTTATTTTAGCTATATAAAATAGTTAATAAAAGGAAGCTACTGCTAATTTTGTATTGCACACGAAAATATATACTCTACTTAATATAATAGTACATAATAAATTCATATATTGGTATGTCCAGCCTGTAGTTTTTCTGATTTTGGTCTCACGTTCGTTGCATCATTTGATTTAGTTTTGTAATTTTTTTTATTGTTGATGATTTCCGTGATTTATATATAATAATTGATCTATGTGTTGGCTCGTATAGTTCTTATCCTCTGTTGTATGTCACGTGGTAAGTTGGATTAATTGTTGGCTCTTTTGTTTGGTTGATCGTTCTTCCGAGAGTTGTTCTTCAATTGATTCTGAGATCTATCCAAATTGCCTTTCGGTCATTGGAAGCCAGAATTTACAATTATTTGATCGTTGGTCATCTGATTTGATCTTCCAATCACAATCCTTTGAAAATTGATCCTCCTTAATACGGTAACATAGTGCGGCCGCTATTAAAGTATAGCCCAATCACAACTGACACACCATTTTTATATGTAGTATGACCTTTTCCTTATGATTTAATTATGATGAGGTTTGGTAACTTTACTCTTTAATTAAATGAAAACCCTTGATTTAAACTTAACCTAACGTTATATATTAAATTATTTACATACGTAGAAGATAGAATCTAATTCTAAAAGATAATAAACAATCAAATAGTAATGAAATAATAGAATATCATCATGATCTTAATAATTAATTAATGATCTTAATAATTATCAGCATGATCTTAATATATATTCTTATTGTTTAATAATCTTTGACGTAATGAAAACATCTTAGTGTTGTAAAGCGCACACTTTAATTGGAATGTGTAATAAATATAAAACAACTATGTATTAAAACAACTTTTAGCCGCTTGGAGCGCCCGTAATCAGTCAAAATGAAGCATCGCGATCGTGTTAGCTGTGTGAAATCACAGTACGTACATATTTTGTGTTAACATCAAGCTTTGTAATGTCGACTAAACGTAAACGTGTAGTTTTGTCAGACAAACTTAAAATAGTGGAACAACTTGAACATGCTGTAAGTGGAGCTAATTTAGCACGGCAGTAGTGTCGGCACCTCTACGATTTCGAACATCAATTATCCGAACGCCACTATGGATCAATTAGTCAAGATAACCGATGGTATACTGTAGTCCAATTCTACTATATAATAGTCTCGAGTTGAAAGTATTCATGTAACTTAACCATCACTACTATGAGTGTTTAAGCAATACGAGCCAGCCTATACAAGGTTAACTATTATTATCATTGTTTATTGCAACTGGTAAATCACACAATAAATATTGATGTTATGTTTAACTAGTTGCTGAAATATCTGCACGTCTTTCAGGTACATCCTTTATTTTGTTAAATTGATGGATGTAAACAATGTTATTTGTAATTAGAACAATAGACATGACTAAACGTGAACAACATAGATTCTCTAAACTGAATAAACTTACTCGAAATCAGCTTGTTTTTTTAGTTCTTCTAAAGGCGTAAATGTTTGACTTCTTCTCACGACACCCAAAAGTGCAGCATTTTTTGGATCGTTCTTATCGTTTGCATTTAAACGTTCAATTAACCAATCAACCGCTCTACAGCCCATTTTCGTACCCATATTGCGATCAAAAGGCGATGGTGAACCACCTTGCTGCATATGGCCTTTAAGTAGAAAAACCATTATTGCGTGATAATGTTTTAACACAGTTCAGATACATCACATTTAAGTATAGAGGTAATATTTTATATATTATCTAATAATATTTGATTGTTTCAACATGTTTTATCACTTGAACATTGACTATTCAACATCTTCCAAATCAGAGAACGACTGGTATTAGGTCGCATTAAATAATAATATACCTACATTACGTATATATGCGGATTCAGTTTGGATAAGAACAATGATATTATATATGTGTGCTATTGATATGGCATTATATTGTATGTAAATAAATAAGCAGATGTAAGTAAATGTATCAAGATGCATGAAGCAGAAGTCGGAAAGTCAAGGAAAGAGAAGAGATAGAAAAACTGTAAAGAGAACATTAAGTTGGCAAAATCTAAAAAAAAATGATGTTAGAATATGAAGACACGAGGTTTCTTATAAACTACTTGGATGATTCAAAGGAAATTGCTGAGCAGGGCTATAACATCAGTAAAAAAAGTAAGTTCACAGTCATTTGGCATTGAAACAATTTGCATCGGAAATCATTTTATTCTTATGAAAGATAAAGAAACAAAACTTTCAGAACTCATACGAGGGTGGTTTGACGAAAGTCTAGCCTAAGTAAGAAAACGACGGCCGTTCTGTGAGGTGCGTTTTATGATGGAAGAGAACTTTTCTGCGAGCCAAACCACGGCGTTTTTTCTTCAATTCGGCAACGAAACAATTCAATAATGCTGCATAGTAATTGCCATTTATGGTTTTACCTTTTACAAAGTAATCAATAAGAATAATGCCTTTCGCATCCCAAAAAACAGTCTCTTACCGGCCGATTGGGTTGTCTTTGCCTTCTTCGATGTGGGCCTTCGCCGCTTTTTCTCCACTGTTTTGACTGTTACTTCGTCTCTGGCGTGCAGTAATGGAAGTTTCATCAACAGTGACGTATCAACGAAAAAAATCTTGCGGATCACGTTTTATCTCCGTCAAAAGCTTCTCCGAATCCGTCACACGTGTGCGTTTTTGGCTCGATAGTGAGTAAGCGCGGCACCCATCGCACGGATAGCTTTTTCATATCCAAATGTTTGTGTATGATGTGTATGTTCAGTAGATATATTTGCAGCCTGTGCTAGCTCACGGATTTTGATTCGACGGTTTACCATAATCATATCATGGATTTTGTTGACCATTTCTGGTGTAGTGACGATATTTGAGGGCTGTGGGTGGTGATTATCATAAACACTCGTACGGCCACGAAGAAATTCAGCTTTCCAAAATTTTACTGTTGCTAGCGACGGTGCAGACTCAGCATAAACAGTACCCAGTTCGGCTTTGATTTCCGCAGTTTTTCCCTTTCTTGTGAAGGAACTTAATCACTGAACGATTTTCGACTTTACAATTTTTCACGAAACACAAAAGTTGCTTGTTGGCGACGGCTGTAAAAACCAATCTAATTGTTCAAACCACCCTCGTATAATACTAAGGACTCGGTAACCCAGCAGGACCTACTAAACCGATTTTGAGCAATAAAGTTTTTCTTTTGGAAAATTTTTAGTATATCTTTATATAATATCCCGTATATCTTTATATATTTTGATCAAATTATTCTCATTAAAACAATAGCAACATAAAGAGGCCAACTGCAATGATTTCATAGATATTAATTATATCTTGAAGTTTTCCATGAACAAGCACAAACTCTTATAGTGGTTTATCAAAACTAGCCTTAAAAACATTAAGTAAGAAAAAATATTTAATTAAAAGACTTTCGAAGTTTGCTTTTGTCGCACAGCAATAGCTGTTTGTTTCTATGCTAATTGATTTTTATCCTAATCCACCCTTGAGCTACTTGAATATGAAAGCTTATCAAATGTTAAATTATTAGATTAATTATATTAAATCAGCCTTTGCTTTTTGTAGCACAAAGTAAAACTTGTTTATGAAAGGTGAAGGGTCAAAATTAACATATGTTTGTTAATTACCATCAAATACAAATACATATTATATAATCACCTAATATATTCATTCGTGTACTGAATAATCCTTCCCCTTCCTCTGAAAACAAACGGTGTATAAACTCTGTGTTGTAGTTAACCGACGATTTTTCATTGCGCAAAATAAGGCCCCGTTGAACGCCTTCGCTCATTTTCGCTGCCATATGATATACATCCTGCTGAAGGTCTTTAATCGTCGATTTCTCCTCGTAAATATACGCAGCATCTGCTCCGCCAGCAAGACCTATTGTATAATTTAAGATAAACAACAAAAAGTGTCATTTTAGACCTGATTTCAGGTATAACATAACATAAATCAAAAACTTGTAAATATGTTTAACATACCAGACAGTGTTGCTAAATAACCACAGTAACCTCCCATCGTTTCAATGATGAAAACACGACGTTTAGTGCCCTGTGCCGATTGTCTGATACGATCACATATCTCAGTAATCTCATTTAAAGCAGTATCGGCACCTAAAGAGAAATGTGTTCCTGGTACATTGTTACTGATTGTCGCCGGTATCACTAACAGCGGAATGTCCAAGGAACCGTATTTGCTTTTAGCCTCCCTTAATTGAATACCAGCTTGAAAAGCTTCAAATCCACCTTAAATGTTTTCACAAAAATTAATTTTTATAATCAAGATATTGTGCATATTGAAATACATACTATACGAAAATGGTATTTGTCACATAGCATATGAAATTAATGTAATTATGTTCCTTCCTAAAACTATATATAAAACAATCTATGTTTTGATACTGAAGTTGCAAATTTAAGGCAATAAAACTTTATAATAAGAACTTAGTATATTTGTTTTATATATTTGCTGTTAATTTGAAAAGCATTAAAGGTCCTATACAAAAATGGATAAATAATGGACTCCGGGTGCGGAGTGATATTCCTCAAGGCTCTTTGGTTTGGTACCAAATATCTCGTGTGGCAGGCCCTTTGACAAGTGGAAGCAAAACCCCTTCGTGCGATACAAATGAAACAATTAATGCGGTATTATACATAAATAAGTTTACTGAAAAATGTTTGATTCCATTTGTGCATAAACGAAGATAATTTTTGTTTTGTAAAAATGAAATGAAAGAGATTATTTTGAAAAATAATCTCTTTGAAAATAATTTAGTAAACATATTCACGAATGATATATTTCTTATGTACGCTGATGACTTAAAATAATTCTGAGTTGTCAAGTCAAGTAATTTTAAAAAGATGCAGCTATAAAGCACCCTAAACGTTTTGTGTAGATCATTTTCTTTATTAATAAGTTACAAATTTTGTAATTCACCTCTAACTTAATCTCTATACTTTTTAGAGAGTTCTTTCAGATTTACCACTATTAGCAGTATTTTATACATAAGTTGAATATTATGCTCAGTAACAAACAAAGCAAAACATGTAAAGTAATCGCTTACCAATAATCAACAAAGCATCGATATTCCACTTAGCAAATTGTTCCGCAATTAGTCCTACATTATTTCCAGGTAGCGTACGTTTCGTTCCGAGCCATGCACCACCTCGGGCCACCAAACCAGTAACATCACCCCACCCCATACGTTTAAAATTGCCGTCGATCAGACCTTCGATGCCGTCGTGAATACCATATATTACATCGCCTCGATAAAGACCGAAGCGAACGAAAGCACGTACTACGGCATTCATTCCGCATGCTGGTGCACCCACATGCATTACAGCGAACGTATAAACCGTCTATAATATATA
>WYDF02292652.1:0-16166 GCA_009867245.2 Adranes taylori | reverse complement strand
GTATATTTATAATTGAAACACTAAATATACTTAAAAACATAAACTAGCGATTAACCAAATTATTGTAAAGAAAGGTTATAATAACTTAATAACCTTCCAACATGTGGTATGTTGAGCGTGATTTTGAAGGCAGTATAGGTGACAAATATGATAAGCGATCACTTGACACAGTTGTACACCAACCTGTTCGTTCATACGACTAGTCATATGTTACAAGCGCCCTTTTCACATATGTGAACTAAGATTACAAACAATACTGTCACTTACAACATGTGTCAATGAAAATGATCAACAAAATACTCGTCCAGCACTTACCACTCTTGGCAGCTGGGTAGATCTACTTATTACAAATATATTTTTGACTTAACACATATTTTACAAAAATTGGTACTTACAACATTTGTGCACTAAGGTATCGGTATATAAGACATGCTACACCCGGTTACTCTCTGCTATGGCTGAGTCTGATATGAAATGAACCTGAGTATGACGAACTTGACGTTAATAACTCTATCAAATGATTAGCGAAAAAATACCCAGACATACAACCCAGTGGTATGTAAATTAGTGTTTTCATTTGTTTAGAGGATCAGCTCAGGCTTGATAAACTAAGATTCGAATCCAAAAATAATACAATCAGTGTAACAGCTGACAAGAAAATTAACATATATATTCTAGACTGCATTAAAATCTTGATATATTATGTTACATTATCAGTTATTCAAATATATATTTACTTTGTAAACGTATTGTTTTACTATTATGCTTCGTCTGTAATCTAAACAGCTCGACGTGTTTCCAAATCAGCTGGGACCTGTTCCTGTTTAATTTAGAGCTGTTAGGTTCTCTGAAAATTATTGCTAACATGGTTTTATTGCAGATAAGGTGGTTTCATTGCATTTATATTGAATTTTCAAAAGTCTGCACATTTAATTTTTTGCTCCCTCTTTGCATGCCATTAAGATTTATTCTTTTGTTTTATATACGTTACCAAACTGATCCAATTAGAAAGCACATAGAATCTATAGTTATGCCTTCATATACAAATTAGCCCTGTTCCAAATCAAATGTCACCTGTTTAGATTTAATTGAAAGCTCCTTTTCTATATATTCAGCTGTTTCTATAGTATTTTCAATCAGATTATAAATGTTAGGTATCAACAGAGGGCTGTTTCTATATAAATGAGAGCGATTTCTATATAAATTGAAGCTGCTGCTAAGCAAAATAATAGCTGATTCTCTATAAATTCAACCTGAAATTGGATTTGATTCTCTATAAATTGGACCTGATTTCGGTATAAATTGAACCTGATTTCGGATGGAACTATTCATTATATTATTTAGTTTATTATGCTTAAACTGGGTATGATATGTTTACTATTAATTGAACTTATATGGAAAAAAATTGAGACCGAAAGTGATTATTTTTCTGGAATGACAATGAATTTTTACGGCCGGAAGTTCCGACTGGAAGTGACCATTTTTCTGGACCGGGAAAATGATTTTCACGGCCGGAACTTCGCACCGGAAGCGGCCATTTTTCTTGATCGGAAATGTTTCTTTGCGATCGGAAGTTATTGACCGAAAGTGGATTTTTTCTGAGCGGGAAATGAATTTTTACTACCGCAAGGCATTGCCCGGAAGTGACTTTTACCTGTATCAACTTATGTTGTGTGTATTATATACAATACAACACATATAAAGTTCCAACATATGTTATGCAAGTGCTTTAGACTTTTCCAGCACAAATATTAAAAATTCAAAGACATTATACAAGTGTACGTGCACCATTAGCTATGTTTAAATTTCACGACATCTCGAGACGAATAATTCAAATTTCGAGCCAAAACAATCTAGTGATAAAGCTAGTAATTTTTTTAGTTATTTTGTACCCCGAATTTTAACAACCGGAAATTCCCGGTCATCCGCCATTTTGGATTTTTATTTCACAGCTGTCAAATTCATGATCTGTCAATTAGCTCAACTGCGTCATCTTCATTTTTCGTTTAGAACGAATTAGGATAAGGTCCGGGTGGCTGCTTTAGGATCCGTGGTCGGCTACTATTTATAGGTTACGTTGAATTAGATTGATGTGTATGATTTGTTTAAGCTATTGTTTGTAGATTTTTATTTTTTTGTTCGATTTTTGTTTTTTGTATTTGAAAATGATGAATAATTAATATTGACTTAAGGCTACTTTTGAACAAATTACTTTGACTGTTGTGATGAAACGCTTGCTGGCCGCAAGATAGTAATGATCGTTCTTATTTTTAATTATGACTTATGACTTAAAATAGAGCGAGCTTCTCACTCACATCCAAAGAGCACAATTCCCAAACTGCATAGTAGGAATGCTAGTTTGCGTGGCTCCTTTTATGCGAATTTTCTGAGAAGGAGTCGCTTTAGACGGGTCGGCTGGCCAGCGGCATCTGGTGGCGTTGGCCGCAAAAAAGACATGGCTTGAAAGAAGCTTCTGCCGCAAATTAGGAACGTTGTAGTTCCGACCAATAGAAAAATTTCTTTGATTCATAAGCGGTGGTGATAGTAGCTTGATGCGGTCAAAATCTTAGAAGCATTGCATTGTGCACGCTTTCTGCAAATATTTATGGAATTATCATTCAACCGAATGTGCTGAAAGCACCTAAATGGGCGCAATATTTTACGATTTATTCAAAAACAGGTGGTGAAAATAATCGTTACGGTTTTTCCGGTAAAAAAGAAAAAGAATGGTAATAACAAAATTGCCTAAACAAAAGAAATATCTCGATGTAGAAATATATTCTTTATCGGTGTACAAAAAAAAATGCACTTAGTCAAATGTAAGATAAAGCCGGCTTGTATCTTGTTCGGCGAAACTTGTTACAGCGCGGCATCATTTGAGAATAACGCGCTAACGTCGGAACCATTAAAAATATTTTTCCACAAAATATTTTTCCACATGAAAATACTCCCGCGTCAAGCGGTATATTTGACGGCTTGCGCAAGATATTTTAGGTTATCTTATAAGCGTATTACATTTATATTTGTCAATTCATAGTTTCTTCTCGATTTAATTAATTTAATGAATTATTGTAACATTGATTAGTTGATTGGTAAATGTACATATTATATTTGTGTGAAGAATAGAATTAGATTTAATTAGTCAATTTATATATTATATTGCTCATTGAATTGAAGAATTATTAGAGAATTTCTTATTGCAGTCGCTAATTAATCGAATTAATGATATTAAACTTGAATAATATTTTATCTTAATAGCTATATATTTAGTAACTCTAATTCATGATTTTAGATACATAATTACTATATATGCAACGTAAAGATTAAACCATAAGGACATAAACTGGGACAGCGTTTCAAAGACATAAATTGTTTACATTATTTGCAGGAGAACTTAGTGGTTTGTTTTTCTTACTATTTCAGTTAGCACACGGTCAAACGCATCATTACCCTTTGGACTGAAAAATATTTGTTATCAAAACCTTGTATGTGAAGTTTTAAGAAAAACATTCAATGTACGACCAGAAAGAGAAAATTAACTGTACAATTTATCGCACATATTATTATCAACAGGCAATTGCTGTATTTAATGCTAATAAAATTATCAAAATAATTTAGAGCCTTCCTGACTCTAATAAATACTTGATCCATATATTTATATTCCGAAATGAAAATATTTAGTTTCCAGAAAATAAGTATACCTAACATATAGTGTAAATGAATGCGAGCAGACCGAACAATTTTAAGATTCAAGACATTATCTTGACTGGATCACTTTATGCCCGGTTAGATACGTGCTCCTGCCCGAAGGCACTCTCATACTACTTCACTGGAATTGTAGCAGTAGCAGCACAACGAAAAGTGTTGGTTCGTTAGCACCAGTGTCGCACGTGACCTGAGATCCGAAACTTAACTCACAAAATCTGTATATATATATATATATATATATACATATATATATCGGTGTGTGTATATATATATATATGTCTACATGTCACTCTGCTCGATCTGTTACACAGGGTCACATAAAATGAATAGTAATATGAAATTAGGTCGAAAACTAGAAACAGTATTTAATAAAATACAGAAAATGTTGTTTATATCGTAAACGTTTATTTTTATTTTTTTTTTTTGGTTTTCGACAAAACAATAATATTACAAATAAAAGTTACATTCTAGAAATGGTAAAAAATTTATAAAGAATATACAATGAAATATTCAAATACGGTAGTTAATTTTATGAAAGTTTTGAGATTGGGTGCACGTAAGATCTATTAATAAAAACGGTGATAGTATGTCTAACTTAATGTGTTATAAATTAAGGGTGGCTCCCTTAAAAATAATAAATCTTGCACGTTTGGAATTATGCATATAGGTTCCGCTCGCGTCGTTGAAGAAAAGGTAACCTCATCATTAAACAAAGAAATCGTTCGTACTTGATTGTATTCACATTCCAATATTATTGACATTTAATTCAGCATATACATTTGTTTCTTTGTTCATTTTGGCTAAAAAACCATTTTGTTAAACCACTAATGCTGTTTCAGTGATTAGCAGTACGTTTATTTCAGCTGTCCATAAGAACAAGAATCTCTGGACAACTCACAAGAATCGAAGCTGTCAATGTCCTCAGTAAGCAACTGAGGACATTGCAACTGTGGAAAAATAAGTGCGGTTCCAACGTGCGGTCTCACGTTAATCTGACCTGACGCCCGAGAATTCATGTTTCCGAAGGCTATTATATTCTGTAATAATTAAGATATTTGTTGCAACCATCTCTGATAGTCGCTAGGACTCTCCGTTAGCAAGCGCCGTGAGTGAGGATCTGTCACAAGTTGTATGAAAACCAGTTATGGCTCCTTTGGCTAAATAAGAGTTTTAAATATATTCCTAGTGAAATATTGTTACAGAATTGGATGTGTTAAGGCATGATCGAGTTGATTGCTTTTGGCCACTATACTGCTTTTCATACTCTGCTTGCTTGTAAGATAACATGATCTGCAACAATCTCAGGATTGGGTAATTAATTCGTTGATCGTAATTAATGTTATAAGTACACAAATATTTCTAAATTAAAATAATAGATATAACGCAATAACAGACAAGTTAAGTGACAAGTAATATTTGAAAATGAATAAATAATATGAGAATAGGAGTAGAAGAAAATGATTAATATGTGGGAATTGAAAAATTCAATAGAATATGCGTTAGTTGATACTTAACCTTTATTTTTGATTTTATTTACTTTTCGTAGATTTAATACATGATGATTGATAAATATTGTATTTTTGAATATTTACTATAACGCTTTTTGGATCAGATTGATTGACAGCTGCGATAATTGCTTGGTGACCGAAAAATTGATAAGGTCATAATTGACAATTAAAGCTTTGAACTAGCGCGAAAATTCTCGCAGTACATCCAAAGGAATGCTGGAATGCCGACTTGGGTGGGTTTTTTATATGAAATTTGCTGAGAAGAAAGAACTTTAGGCTCGCCAGTGGTACTTCCCGTCGTAATCGGCGTCACTTGGGCGTGGCCTGTAAGAAATGTCTGCTAAATTCTTTAGGAAGTGTAGAACTATTACCAATGTAAAGCAAATTTTTTTTCCGTTCGGAATCTTAAGGAACAATATTGCATTGTATTCCCATTGAAATTCTATGATATCACAAGTTGTTCTCCAATCACAATAAAGTGCAAGCGAACTCCCCTGTCAATGCATAAACCAGCCAATGGAAAAATACGTGTATATTTAAGTACACATGTGTGTGTATATGGAATTGCTAAAGACATCTCGTACAATAATGTATCAGGCTGCGGCGTAATGCATCTGGATATACGTGAGTGAGTAAGTTTGCTTACTTGATGAAAATGGAGGTACAGAAATAATTTTGGGAACGGTCCGTAAAAGATTCTGGCCCTTGGCAGCAATAAACGCTATTGATGGTATTATTCGGAAGTCTATTACTAGTTTTAAGGTTAAACTGTTTGGTATAACTCAATTCTTGGTAGATAAGTTTTCTGTAAGAGGAGAAAATTTAAAACCCTTTCTGACTACAAGTATAGATAACTTCTCAAATTTATACAACAAAATCTTATACTGCCTTGTTTACTTGCATGGTTGCATGCATATTTGCATAATTAAATAAAAAATTTATACACTTAAAATAAAATCTCGAATGCTGCGAATACATCAAATGATTGCCGCATGCACAAACTATAATTCACAAACGATCCGACATGAGACGTACTAAAAAGGGTAAAGCTCACCGCCATGTATGATGTTAGGTCACCTACTATATGAAAATATCAACAAGCTCTCGACATCATTTGTCATACATGTGTGTATGTGAATTTACATAGACAGAAAACATATTTACGCATCGGGGGTTTTTGCGAGAGCTTTTACTATTTTTATGGATTTTTAACAAAGATTTTAAAGATTATTTCACCCACTATATTTTCAACAAGCCGTTAAGCTTCTCACCCTTTTGTGTTTTCGACCAATCTCATTGGATATTAGTTCTACGAATTTCAGCAGAAGGTGTTTCAAAACGATGCTCCCTAAAATTGTGGTCCCGTAAAACAACTACCACCACGTTTTAGAAACTACCACCACATACGTTTTCGTAGAAACTACCACCACAAGAGTAATGCAACTTTGTTTTTAGAAATCTCAACAGATTGGGAAGAAACTTTTCTATTGGTCGAAGTCCTAGAATTCCTAAAATTTATTAGCAGAAGTTTCATTCAACCCACGTCCATTGTGCTACCAAGTCGTACTAAATGCCACTGGCCAGCCGACCCGTCAGAAGCCACTTTTCGCCAGAGTACTCCATATAAAAGGACAACTCAATCTAGCGTTCTTCACACGCAATTTGGGAATTGTGCTCTGCGGATGTGAGAACCTTGCTCTATTCGAAGTCATAATTAACGATAAAAGCGACCACATTATCTTAGTCAGCGAACGTTTATCGCATTAGTAGGAATGATTTGTTCAAAAGTCCATTTTACATAAAAAAATCATATTTTAAATCAAAAAATTAAATAATTTCTACAATCAAATTATAAATATCAAACTTACACAACGCAACCTTATACTTCGGTAGACTTTTTTGAATTTCTCATCTTGAATTTATTATTTTGTCAACAAAGAAATGTCAGTCAATTAAAATCGCGAATAAAACTCCAATATGTATTATAATTATAAAGATTAATGAATATCCTTATATTATTGTTATTGCGTATTACCTGTGTTTACCTACATGAAGCACGATTCTGCTTAAATATAATTAATTTCTGTAGCAAAATAATTAGACCTTGTAACTTTAATACTCATAGAAATGATTAAAATTAAAACGTAGTTGAGATAAATAACAAAATCTATTCAACAAACATATTGAACCAAAACAGAATTAAAATTTAATAATCGAATATCCGAAAAATGAAATTTATTAAAAACAGTTAATATTACAATGAAATCGATCAATGGGCTTTGAACTGTATTGATGATTGACAGCTTTAACCGCTGCTCACTTTATTTCTCTTTCCAATTCCATAAAAACAAAAGCGTTTGATATATGTCCGTTAGTAACTTCTATTCTAGAGTATATGTTAATTGCACACAATAGTTTTATATTCAACTGTCATTTTAAATCATTGTTTCTGCAGTAAATTGTGTTTATGAATGATAGATTTGAAAATAATAAAATATTTTAAAAAACAAAATTAATATCACTTTATTTTCTACAAATGAATTTACATTAGCCGCAGGAAAATCTGGAATAAATTTAATCTTTAATATTTCAATGGGGATGAAGTCCCTTGACGTAGGTGTAGCGGAACAATACAGGCGCCTTAAAGTTCTTACCGTCTCCCTTCGTAAGACCGTCGTGCGTGGTGAAGAACCACATCTTACAAGAGGTGGCCCTATTTTCGCAGAATACGACGGATCTAGACCAGAACTAGTCAAACAAGGCGATAAATAGAAATACATAGAAACCCAACCTAGTAAAGAAACATAAAGAGAACGGAAAACGATTTAAGATTAGCAACCTAGAATATCGGCTCTTAGAACAACAAAGAACAAGAAATAGTCATGGAAATGGAAGAGCAGATCATTAGCTTATGCGTATTAAGTGAAACTTAGCATATAGGAGCGAAGGAACGGGATCAACAATTAGAGCAAATTATATAATGTTCTGGAACTGCACTAGTAGTAGGCGACTGTACCTACCAAACACCCGCCAATACGCCAAGATCTTATCCTAGTTGTTTCAAAACGAAACATCAAGATGGCGGGTATGGCGTAATTGACATCATTGTATTTGTCAGCTGTCATTTAAAAATCCAAGTTGGGGGGCGACAGGATGTTTCCGGTTGTCATTGTTAGCTGTCATTTGGAAAAGCAATGGCTGACGGCAGAAAATTTCCGGGCGCGAAATTTTAATTTAAAAAGAAACGCGTCAGGGGCGCGCCTCAATTACTATATAAGACCTTATATTATCGAGTCGCGCGTATAGAGTCAGGATGCACTTATAGCGCATTTAATAGATCTAATACTCATCAGATTTAAGTCAAATGAAGATCAAATTATAGGCAAATACATAAAATAATTATATATAATAACTCACATTTATTGTACGGTATATTTATAATACATTAAATAGAATGTAAATGCTTAAAGTTCTTCTTCTTCAAGTTCTACTTCCTCAGATAAAATAGACGAAGGAATATTGTAGTGGCTCCAAGCAAGAGTATGGATCCCATCATCACAAATGGTATCTCTTGTAATCATTTGGGGACAGGGCCAACTTATTCTAGATTTTGAGTAAAAATGTCGTGTAGTTGATGGATCGAAAAGTTAACTGGGAACAATGAAGTGTTGTTTTTGAAAGAGACAAATCCGAATATCTTCAGCCGAGATATTATTTTTGACCACATTTTTTTAATACCTTTGTCTTTTTTGTTATTGATGTCTCACCTATTTAACAATTCATCTTAGATCTTAATCCCTGAAATTCGTACATTAAAGTTCCTGCATATTCATCTTTCATGAACCCAGAAACTGCTATATTATGCGATTGTAATTAACAAAAAACAATCGGAATAACAACAATCAATTTATTATAAAAGGCACAAACATAAATACAAATTTTGAGCTAGCAAATCGAATGGTTGGGTTTTCTGTGATTACTACAGCTGAGAGTATTATCCAATATCTACAAAAAATAAATAAAGGCTGTTATATATGCGAAAAATTAAATTCCAGAAATAAAGCTACAATTAGTTCATTTAAAGTTGGTATACCTTCTTATGCAACAGACAAAATATTACAAGATACTTACTTTTTTGAATATCGTTGTATTGGCCCCGTAATATCTAATGTATAAAATTGTTGTAGACAGGTGACCAAAAATTGATTCCTTGAGGCCATACTTTATGGCCTCAAGGAATCATGATAAAAAAAATTTTCATGAAGAAAACAATTACTCAGATTCATCTGTACTCTAATATACAAAATATTTGAATATAATTCATATTAATATTCAGTGTATTAGAAATAAAATTAATAATATTTAAGCTTTTTTATATGATAAAAACATAGATGTTTTATGTGTATCTGAGCACTGGCTTAGCTATGGGAATGCAGTGTTTTTCATTGAAATAGTTTTACTCAAGTTACTGCATTTGCTAGAACTATCAACAGCATGCTGGAATAATGCTTTTTGTTAAAAATAATTTAATAAATAATAGTGTTTTTGACCTAAAAGAATTGAATAGTTTATCTATTGAAACACATTTTGAAGTATGCGCAGCTGAGCTTGTGTCGTATAATATTATTGTAATTTGTTTATACAGGTCTCCATAGGAAGTTTTGAATTGTTTCTTCAATGTTGTAATAATTTATTTGACAAATTATATAATAGCAAAAAAAAGGTTGTAATAGTCGGTGATTTTAACGTAAAATTCTTGTCTAGTGATCATGAATTTCAGATCTTTAGAGATTTAATCATATCTTTTGGTTCCTCAATAAATATAAATGAATGTACAAGGGGATCAAATTGCCTTGATAATGTATTGATAAATGACTTTATTAATGATGAACATAAATGTTATGCCATAAATCCTCATTTGTCAGACCATAGTGCAGTTGCGTTTGAATTAGGGATTCCCGATATTAGCGCAAATAACAAACAACTTAAAACCATAGCACGACCGATCCTAATAAATGGTATAAATGATATGTCCACTTTACTACTTAACAACTACTGATTGGAGTTTTCTATGTGCTAATCTAAATGGCAATATTGCATTTGAATTATTCTTCGAGATATTTTACAATGCTTTTCTAGTATCTTTCCCCGAAGTTCAGAGACATGTGGGAGTATGCAATGCCAATACACTTTGGTATACTGGAAATTAAAAAAAATATGAGAGATATTCTACAATTCTTACATGATGTAAAATCCCGCCCACCAAACACTAGAAACTGTTCATTTCTTAAACAGTTTCAAAAAATTTATAAATATGAAATTTCATATGCAAAAAGCGTATATAACGAAGGCAAAATTAAGACTTCGAAGAATAAATCTAAAGCCTCTTGGGTTGTAGTAAATCAATATTTCAAGAAACAAACGCGGACTCAGCAAATACCATTTAGTCCAGATGAATTTAATAAGTTTTTAAAAGAAATACCCTATAAAATAACTAGTCACTTGAACCATTCACATAATATTTATCAATCGTTTTATTCTAGTCACATTCCTAGTTATGATCTCCAAGAAGTATCTTTTAATAATATTCGAACCATTATTAACAATATTAAAAATGTAAATTGTAACGATTTATATGGCATAAATGCCACTGTGATAAAAAAACTAGTCAATGTAATCTTAATCCCATTAACAAAAATAATTAATATATGTATTAGGCAAGGAGGGTTTCCGGATTTGCTTAAATATGCGAAACTTCTTCCTGTTTATAAAAAATCTATCATGATATAAAATAATTTCAGACCCATATGTGTAATTCTAATTCCAACGTTTGGAATATTTTTTGAAAATGTAATCAAGGATCAACTTATAAATCATATGGAGACAAATATCTTACTTAATAAACAACAATTTGGATTCAGGGCTGGTAAATCTACTAACTGATCTATTACAGCAATTACTGATTATATTCTGTCTGTCTTTGAACAGGGGAAGTACGGAGGTACTGAGTTTTATGCTTTACTCATTGATCAGTTGCATACCTATGGATTTGGTAATTAAATGCTAAATTTTATACACTCATATCTATTAGACAGAAAACAATCCGTTGTTGTAAATGGTGTCTGGTCTAATAGTACAAATATCTCTATAGGTGTGCCTCAAGGTTCCGTTCGTGGACCAGTGCTATTTATAATCTTTATAAATGATATATTTCAAATTCAAGGTGATTGAAAAATATTATATGCTGATGACTCTACGTTTCTAAGTGAATATAATTCGTTGACTGGCCTTGATGAGTTTATGAATCATATTAGATCCCAAGCTAAGCACTGGTTTTCTGAAAATTGTTTGGTTATGAATGAGGGTAAAACGCAGAATATGGTATCTTCTTTAAAGGTCTTACCACAGGATCTAAATACATTGATCTAAATACATCTACCACTATAAAGTTTCTTGTTTTATCGATTTATAATAATATAAATTGGAATTCTCATTGTGATTGAACTTGTAAAGAGATTGAGCAAAAATATTTTTGCTTTAAGGTGTTTATCTGTTTCTGTTGGATAGAATGTACTGAAGATAACTGATTTTGCTTGATGTTACTCGCACTTGCCATATGCCATACTCTCTTGGGGAATAAGCAGGTATTGGCAATCTATAATTTGACTACAACGCAGAGCTTTACGAATTATTGCTGGCCTTAGTTACAGACAGGATTGTCGTGAATATTTTTATAACTTTAATATTCTTACTCTGCCTTCTTCGTACATATATGAAGCACTTCTGTATGTAAAATCACATGAGGACTCATACAACTCTGGATCACACCTGCATCTAAAGATATATTCCAACTATTCATCACTCTAAATCTAAACATAGTTTCCATTTCGTTTTGAAACAACTAGTTTCCATTTCATGGGTTTACGTCTTTTTAATAAACTACCGAAAAATGTAACACATTTAGAATACATAAATTTTAAGAATAAAATTAAAACATATTTGGTACGTAAATCTTATTATTCTTATAATGAATGTCTGAACTCTGAACGTGTGACTATATACATTTTTGAAATAATTCTGTGTTAGTTTTGTTATATATTATGTTATAATATTTTTTTACTTGTTATTTAAACTGCTAGTCTTATAGACCTGCTTTCATTGTGTTCCTACGTGTATCTCTGTATTAATATTTACTGTGCTAAATTTTGTTATATTTGTATAAGAATAACATATGACATTTTGTATAACATATAACATAGTTATTATTTTAGTAATACTCAATATTTTATTCTTTAATCTGTAATGTATTTAATGTATCTGTGACAAGTGTAAGCTTTCTGCAACAACACAATAAACATGATTTGATTTGATTTTATGTTTTCCTGCTTCCGCACTGTCTGCGTGTATCTCTTGTTCACATACCGAAAAGTACTTGCAGACTACGGATGCGAAATATATCACGGGCGACTATATCAAACAGATTTGTTTTCAGAATAATTTAGCGCGCGAATATTTATAGGTCATAAACTTATAACAATATGTAGCGCGCATTTCTTTATCTTACAAATGAATTAAAATAAAGATAATTACTTACTTGATTGAAATATTGTATGAAAATATATATCTATATATTTAACTTCATGCTACTGCAAAAAAAATCAACTGAGGTAAATTGTACGCCCTTTGTTGCAGCTTTTACAGTGTGCTGCTGCAATGCTTGAGAATGAATTTGTGCGGTTTAGATAAAATTTGGATCGGATATTTGGACATTTTCGGATCGGATTTGGTGGTTTTTAAAAATTTTGTTTGTTACAATGAAATAACAAATTAAACACTCCAATATTTCCGATGAGAATTATAATTTCACATATTAGATAATTTAGTTTTCGTTGAAATTAAATCTAGTACTTTTTAAAATCTAATGTTGCAAATGTTGTGTGTGTGCCTTATGCCTGCGCTCGCGCGTCTATTTAATTTAAATTTTTTTTTTATTTACCGCTAAAATAAGTCAGCCACCTAGTATCTTTTTTCAACCTAGTTGCAGACGTTGAGGCGCACGCGTCGCATTTTAATTTTTTTAATTTGAATTTCGCGCCCGCAGATGTCCTGTTGTTAGCCGTAAAGCGAAACAACAAAGGGAGGTTTCCACATCAATCTTCAAGGTTTATAGATGAACTATATTGCTAGGCGACATTCTAAATGAAAAATGCCCAAATGCAGTCGTGCCCGATATTAAATTAGGATCTAATTAAGCTACTATAAATGATAGCAGAGTTGACCTAAGAGAATTTTACAGTCTGAACAAGTTGAGCAATAAAGGAGATCGACTACTTATAACGAATAGAAACATTCACCCGAAGAAAAAGCAAATTCGCAAAAACATAATGGCAACAGCAATGTACGAACCCCATGGTTAAATGAATAGATGGAACGACTAGCCAAGTAAAAAAAAACAGTCTTCCTGGAACATAAACGCAAAGGCACCCCACACAAACACGCCCAACACGTAAAAATGAGAAACGAGACCAACCGAATCGTTCGCAAAATTGAGGAGGATTAATGGGAAAGCTATATGAAGGGTACAGTACCGACAGCCTATAATGTACCGCAGCCTATCACCAACACTTAACGTGACCATACAAATATCGTTCGAATGGACATAACGCTGAATGGGTAAGGATGTAGTAAATAAATTAAAACATAGAAAATCAGACCATAGCGAATAATCAATGAAATGACATAATGCGTTAATGACTCTCGTTTCGCACATTCATAATAATCTGTTCGTAAAAATTCTGCAACAGGGACAGTCCGTGATCACTGGAAGGATAGCATAACGGCACCTATTCACCAAAAGGCAGACAAAAATTTGCCTGACAATTATTGCGGTATCAATCTCTTGAATACAACCACAAAACTATTAACATCGAGACTGAACAAAAAATCACAAGACAAAAGAATAAAAAGTCTTTCGAAAAAATGGTATTACAGACGACATATTCATCATGAGACAAATTGTTGAAAAAGTGATTATAGCGTTGGTACAATTGCGGAAGACAGATATACTAAGTATATTAAAGCCGAAAAATTGTCCAGAGCAGATAATTAATGAAATAAATACCACCAACAGTTGAGGTGTTCAAACAGGTATGATCAAGATTAGTAATGACATCAGGTAGGGAGACTGGAGACTCTGTTAATATCTTTCTGTTCAAACTTATGATAAACCGGATTATGAACGCCGAAAAAGCAGAAAAAAGGTTATAGTTCAAATATTAAGATCAGTAACTGGTGGCACACTACGTGGCAAGGAAACCAGCGAGTCCATAATACAAGAATGTAAAGAACAAGACGTAGTTAAATGGAGTCGTGTTTGAAAGAGAGATTGTAATAGCTGTGTCAACAGGATGAAAGAGTGAAGTCTAACTCACATTTGTAAAAGCAGTAGACACATGGGAGAAAACCACCTGGACTACCGCCCATGAAATTACCTGAAAGCTGGATATACTCGCCCATTGAAAATATGTAATAGGCCAGACATACAGGAGAAATCCTAGTTGCTCGTAGAAGAAGAAAAACTTTTTAATGTGGTGAAATCTAGAACAATAACAAGGTTTAAGTCACATATAAAATATATGAAAGTTAACACGCACTAAAGTTTTTTTAAAACCAAATAGCAGACACATTGAAAACAACGTTGAGATGAACTACACCACTTAAGGTATGACCACATTTGTTCCATTTCATCTTCAATTTTCACCTTTCTTTTCACGTTCAAATTTCAACACGTTCAACATGAGCCATGCTTCAATCGCGCGCCTCATGTTGAAACCGTCGAAGTAACCACACTATTTCAACTAGATAGTTGTCATCGGGAGGCAACATGCATTTTAAAATCTCGCAAAAAAGCGTTGTATATGGGAGAAAGGTGATTTAAAAAACCACAATACTCAAATAATGAAAAATTAGAATTTAGCAACGAAAATTGTTTCAAGAATTTTACTTGGATGTCCAAAAAGAATTTTTATTCACTCCTGAAAATAGTTGAACCCTCTTTTGCCAAATGAAATACTAAATTTAGAGACGCTATACCTGCCGAACTGTGGGAACATAGTTAACACGGGCATGGCTCTTGATTTGAGGAATGCCCCTCCTATTTGGGGCATGCATCTGACGAATGCTCCACGTGCATCATTCTCATTCAACAGTTGCATGCCCCTGACGACCAAAAGTTGAACAAGTTTGGGAATAGCTTTAGAACATCGATCCACCTTATGCTTGTCACAGATTTCTGTAAATCATGCTCTTGATGTGAATTTGTAAGAACTACGGTGCTATGCCATGTGACGCAAAAGCTTGTTTAGAAAGGCGGGCGAGTGGCACAGGCTTCTGCACGTTGTATGTGATTTTTATGCCGTCTGAGTAACATCCCATGTAAGTAAAGACTTACATCTATACCAATTTGTATGATCAGTGTCAGTAGTTGGCATGATAGAGTGCGAACTGATTGGGAAATGATATCGAAGCAAGAAAAGATTATTACACAACAGTGACAAGATCTTTGTTACAGTATGATGTGCTAAAATAGGAAGAAAGTAAGTATGAACAAACAAAAAGAAGCATCTGGATTAGAATTTAGTTACAGCAACTATTATCTGGAATAAAAGAAGTGCACTCTATCGCTCAGTCATTTTGTCGTTTGTCGGGTCTCTTCTGTACTAGACACATTTGTTTACTCTTGGATTTCTTTATAGTTTCTTGACTTTTCATCTAACGAAGATTATAACACCTGCAGTAATTATCTAAAATAAGAGTAATAATAAATGCCATTAATATCATGCGTAGCTCGGTCTCTGAAACATTTATTAATTCCTTTTACTTTTTTGAATATCGTTGTATTGGCCCCGTAATATCTAATGTATAAAATTGTTGTAGACAGGTGACCAAAAA
>WYDF02292641.1:0-16167 GCA_009867245.2 Adranes taylori | reverse complement strand
CGAGTTTTTTTCCATCAGCTGAGAGATGCAAAAGAGATGGTCTGTAGTGGATCTTCCCGCCCGGAATCCTGCCTGTTTTTCAGCCTCCATATCACGATATTCCAGTTCAATTTTTTCCTTTATAATTTTTCCGTATACTCGAGGTACTGGAGGTACATCACTCGAGGTACATTGAGGTACTGTGTCCAAATATTGTACGTAACTATATAAACATATGGGTGAGGTAGAGTAGGCAAATGTATTGGTGGGTCCTTGTTAAACTCCAAGTGAAGCAATATGGTAGTATTTTACAATTTTTTGTTATCTCTTGGATACTGACAAGGTAAATAGTTTATAGACAGATTATAGACATGATTGCGCCGCGATAACTAAAAAACATGGAAGCATTTAAGACTTCAGGTTATTCAACCTCATGCAAGAATTGGCACAATAACCATATATTCGGTAGGCCAAGTTTAGGAACAGTAAAAAAAATTCCATAATTACTAATGGTAAACATTTCTATGGACATTGGTCTATCCATACAAAAAAGGGAAGTTGCAAAAATTGCAGAAGAGGAACATCTCGCCTAAAATGCATCATATGTGAAGTTAGATTATGTCGGATTGCAAAAAGCAACTATTTCTATGACTTGCATACTTAATTACTAATGGTTTTTTTTCTGTTTCTGTATTTTTTGTATATCTAGAATCAATATTAAAAAAATCTAGTATGTGTATTTATTTGAAATTCTGAAACGTTAACGGGCAAAGTTTAATGGTCGCAGTATCAAACTTCTCTATTTTAAAAAGCTTGCTCATTCTAGATCTAATATAAGCCCCACAAACGTTTATGCAAAAAAAAAACAATTAACGTTTAAAGAAACCGTTTATCTATACAAAATGTTGCTAATCGCATAGTAATAAGTTCAACTAGTTTTTCTTTGGATATATGGAACGGTGAACCATATGTTAAAACGTGGCTGAGGAGGAACAACTCTGCAGATGAAGGCAAAGTAAAAAAAAAGTAAAGCCAAAAACCTACAATGAAAATCAAATTTCAATTTGGAAATATTTAAAATAAACTTTAATTAAATCATTATGATATAACCATAGTATAATAGGATATGCTGTCACCTTTTTTTTAACTGTTTGGTTTAAAATATGTAATTAAATAATGAAACAAATATGATTTTTGTAGGAGGTGAGAACCAGTTGTGAAATGTTTTGAATCTTATCACTGGTTGTAATGGTTTTAGTATGGTATCATATTAGTTTTAGGACAAAAATGTAAATCCAGTTGTACATGTGAAGTAGATTTGAAAACAAAAAAACTACGTAAACAAAATTACTTACGGAAAAATGTGATATTACACACTTATAAAGTAAATATTAGTTTTATCCAAAAATATGACACTCCAGGTGTACTAATTAAGCACTTTTGTTGTTACATAACTATTGAATGTTGCCTAAATTCACCAAATAAGCCATAAAACTATTATTGCATAGCAAAATTCTTATATTAGCTTCTCATAACGTCTTTTTTATAGCACTGTGAATAGAACTATTTATATCTATAATAACACCAGTACCATATAACAAAAATAAAATATAATGCAATTAAAATAGTAGTAAAATAAAAACATTACACAGGTATATACATATTGAATCTAAGGATATATTCATGTAATTTTAATCACGCTTACGGAACACGCACTAATCTAAACTGTTGTTAAACTTCCAATAAGCAATAAACTGCAGCTGATAAGGAAACATTAATGATATGTATCGTCATTATAACTTAAATGACCTTCAGTTTTTTTTTTAATTATTTTTAATGTTTCAATGACGGAAAATTACAAAAAATAAATATTTATTCATACGTTTAGCATATTTCGTGTAAGGCTCGTGTGTACGATTCTGGTAATATATTTTGTTTATGAAGTGTATAATGCTTTGTTATGTAGCTTGGGTTTTAATTTTTAATAAAGTTCCTTGATTTAAGCATTTAAATATAGAACTTGGAAATATTTTACGCCAAATATTAGAATAGTAGAGGAAAATTGGTGCATGTATACCGAGTACTTCCAATTATTGTCATTGTAGAATAGCGGATACATCAAATAACTTGTGTTTATTGATACAGTTTAACACATTTTTAAATTTAGCATACATTTCCTCCTTCTGAAAGCACTTAATGGTGTTATGATGCGCCCTAAGAGCCTTACATATCATACAGGTTTATAATGCAGGTAAAAAAGTAGTCTTCATAACTATTAAGTTATTCTATTTATAGTATTTGGTATGAAAAGTTTATCATTTGATCAGTATCATTTCGCCACCTTAATGCAGAACTACCCTAAATGGACCGAAGTCCATTTTTAACGAATTTTAGGTTTTTAAATGGAGACCAGAACAGAAAAAATACGTGACAGGATATGTTGATATTAAATGATCAACTGAAAATTATGCAAGAATATAACTATAAATGGGGAGGAAATATCGTTATTCGTAATAACGGATTGTATGTGGAAGGCAATATCAGTTTAATATCACGATTTATGAAGCCATTGGTCAGTTAAGAAGACTCCGGCATTAATTTTACAAAATTATTGGTTTAGAGGTATACGACAATATTTGAAAAATCATATTACAGAGTGCTTCGAATAGTTGCTAATAAGACAACCTGGAGGTAAAAGGCGGGGTTTACTTCATTCACCAGTGTTACCACAATGACCATTTCTGAAACCATTTAGGATCATTACCAGTTACGCGAGGCGGCTATGCTCATATCTTTGTAGACGCATATAGTCGCTATGTACAATTATATCATGTGAAGACAACGTCAGTAAACGCCTTGAAAGTTACATTTTGCAATATGGGAGTCCACGGGAATTAATAAGTTATAGAGGAACAGGTTTCACTGCGAGCGATTTCAAGGATTTTTGTCTGAAATTTCGTATAACACATAGATTGCTAGCATCTTAATTTGTTCAGGCAAATGACATGGTAGAGAGACAAAATGGTAATATAATACCAATGTTAATTTTTTTTATAAAGAACAAAGAACGGTAGGATAGGTATTTAAATGAGGTCGCAGAAACTTACATATTATGGAAAACAAGACAATAGGGGATTCTCCTTTTCACGTTGCTATCGGACTCTCATTAATGCAATTAATTATTAATCGCAATAAGCAATTCCTTAATATATCATAAACGAAATCAGAAACGCTCTAACAACATATCTCAATTGACTAATCTAATTCATCAAAGAAATATAATATGTATAATTAAATATAATCTAATATATATTAATCAATCACTTAATCATTGTAAATTAGTTAAATTAAGAAGAAAATATATGTATAATCCAAGACGTAATCGTAATACGTTAAAATAAAAATATAAAAGCTAGGAGAAATGGTCAAGGCCGACTTCTACAAACCTACACACATCTATACAAATAAAAAGATCAGGCCAGTTGCCCGCCAATAAGAAGCGAGCGGCGTATGATCACGTCAAAAGCTTTGTACTTGCCAAAACTACAAGCGGCTTGTTTTATCTATACACAAGTGCATTTTCGTATTTAAAATTTACGTCTAGTTTTTTTTATGAAAAGGCGACCGTTTAACGTATATTTTTCTTTTGTCGGCTTATGCAAGTTTGGACAGGAAATTACATCCTACCACAATTCTCTAAATGTTCGTTAATATTTTTACCCTTTTGGCGCTTAATAATCTGATTGTATATTAATTTAACGTATTTTTGAGGGAGGTGTATTTCTAAGAGATACTTTGATATTTTGGCCGCATCAAGCTGCTATTTTCACCGCTGGTGTGACCACCACCTATTATAAACTACCACTACTTGAATTTTCACTAGATGACTGTCAACGAAATAATGCAACTTTGATCCTTAAATCTTCTTAACGTATCAGGAAGAAACTTTTGATTGGTCGGAAGTATAACCTTCCTAGACATTTTGTAGCAGAGTCTTCTCTCAAACTCCGCCTTGTTGCGGCAGACGCCGTCAGAACCCATCGACTTAAGCAACAAGCCACAGTTCAACGGATCCATCAGGAGCAGCTTCCTTCCCAGAAAATTCGCATATAAGGATCCATCCAGGCCAGTGATCAAACAGACGTAATTTTAGAGTTGTTGTCTTTGGATGGCTGCGACAACCCAATCACGCTACTCCAAAGCTTTAATTCTGAAATAAGACTTTAATTCTAGTCAATTATGGTTGGTCAGCGAGAATGATCGCAGCCAGTGTTGATCTGATCTTAAAGCGATGTAGTAAATTTAAAATATTCAAACAACATATCCAATCTACGAAAATAAAATAAATAAATTAAAATTCTACAAAATCAAATTCAACTTCTACGAAATAATAATAAAAAAAGGTTAAGTATCCGAGGACTTCTGCTGAATCTTTCAATTCCCTAATCATTATTACTTCCTTCTACTCTTATTCTCATTTTATTATTTCCCATTAACCCCGTCCTGTTGCGAAGACGAGGGGGCCGACGAGAGAAGAAGAAGCTCGTCAGGAAGTATCGGGCACACGAAAACCGTAAGAACGATCCAGCACAGACTCCAGTGGTCAACAATTACGAACGTCGTCCTCGAACTCAAAGTCTTATCTCAAACTCTCCCGAGCCAACGTTAGTGGTCTACAAGCAAGAAGATTCGACGTCAGCACCAGGGTCCCCCATACCACCTACCGCTCCAGGCGATGTTGCACTCCCACCGACCCCTGGTAAGGGATGGCTGTATCCGGCAACATTAGAAGACCACCGCCGACGCCTGTTTAGGCACTACTTTGGAGATAGCGAGTAGAAGTTCAATCCATTCCGTCATCACCAATTAGCAATAAATTTCCACATTAGTATACATCCTGTCGCCGCGAACCATCAATAAAACTCTACATCTTCAGGTTCCATCAACAAAAGCCAATTATTATAACGTCAATGCATTTCTACGCATGCGCACATATCTACGAAAATCCTACACCAACAGCGCATCGATAAGGTTCTATATCGCCAATGCTCCATTCCATCATCATCTACGTATTATTCAACCAAAAATCATTTATTTAATCCAGTCAACTTCAATGCCGTTGGTACAGAAGAGAAGTTTCGTTCCAGAACCGTACTCATAGTTGAAGACAAAAAATACAATAAAATAAAAAAATCATTTTAGTTTGTCACTCTTTATTTGCTTTAATTTTTTTGAAATGGAAGAAGAGAACTGGTTTTGTACTAACAAATTTTGAATTATATTTAGAATTAAGATTATTGTCAGTCATTTAAAAATCGCGTTTCGAGTCATATATTTGCAATTATAAATACTGGCTTAATAAACCAAATTATTTAAACATGTACTGCCTTTCTGTGTTTATCATATTAGAAATTGTGCACTTGATTATAAAACTTAGAACAAACGAATTCCTAACCCAACCCTGAATCTCATGCAAGAGCAAATTATGTTACAAACAGAATAAAATATAAAAAGCAGAATTATAAACAAATTACGATTCTGTTTTGGTTAAGTCAATTAAACCAGTAACAAGGTGATTTATGGATTTTTTCCAATATTTAAAGATAGTGAGTAGTAGAGCTTTATATCCAGAGCGATCAAATAGAAGAACACTACAAGATATCAGAGAAGATGTTAGAAAACGAGCAGACCAAGAACAATCTAAATATAGTGTGCGTTACAACGCAAAACAATGCGCGAACGTGAAATATAATATTGGGGACATTATCGTAATGCGTAAACTTCCAACATCAACGGGTATGTCCACCAAATTACAAACAAAGTTCAGAACGCCTTTGGAAATTTTGGAAAGCGACATTTATGCCGTAGAGATATTGACTAGCGATGAGGCAAGGGCTTGATATTCAACCACGGCACATACATCACAGATAAAAATCTATGAAAACGACAAGGAGGAAGAGGAAGGGGCGAATCAGTTAATAAACAAGGAAATAATCATAGTAAATGCGAGACCTGCATAGCTCTTTATTGACTTACAATGTTGTTTGAAAGTTTTTTTGCAATTCGTATAACTTTCTCAATTTAGGACTGGATCGATAGAAACACATAGGAATTTTACTTTTTCAATCTCATGTTCGATTCATCTTAGCGAAAAAATTAACTATGAGGTTGTTTCCTCATTTAGATGTAACTTATTTGCTGTGAACCATTGCAAAGTCTTCGAGTATATGTCTTTTATCTCCCTTCACACTTTCGTTAGGTCATCTCCGATCGCTCTGAGGGTTTGTGTCATCAGCGAAAAGAATACATTGCGCAGGTCCAAACTTAGTGGTAAAGTCGTTGAAGAAAAAGAGAAATAAAACAAGACCCAATACTGATTCCTGGGGAACCCATACATTTAGTACTCCTTCTTCGAACACACATCCATTCAGAACAACCCACTGCCTCAGATTTTTCAAGTAAGAGTTTATTAATTGAATACTTATGTTAGCGAATTATAAAGTTGTAATTTCTTAATAAGAATTTCATATGAGACGTAGTCAAAAGCCCTACTTAAATCACAGAAATATGAAATTGAATAGTTCCTGTTTACAATGTAAATTACAACTGTTTTCAAATGTCTCTAAAATGTTACTTTTTTTTGTACCCGTATTGACGACCATCAAACAAATCATTCTTCTCGAAAGAATTTAGAATTTTCGTGCATATTGTAACGAGTGAATTGGTCATCGTGTAAAACAGATCAGACTGTATGTAGTTTTATAAAATATAGAACAAAGAATTATTAAATATAATTGAAAGATGATTACGTTCATAAAAAATGGTTTATCAATTTAGTTAAGAATTACGAAATGTAAAATACTAAGTAATTGAGCAAGAATGATTGAAATAACGGAATGTAAATATTGATACGAAATATTCACATACGGGCTAGTTGAAATGTTATTTATAAATTAAGCAAATTGTTATGATGATGAGAAGGTATACAAAAAACTGTGACACAATGTTAGCAACAACGTAAAGTGTAAACAAGGGTGTTAGGTACTTTCTGGCTTAGGCAACAAATACTAGCGGCGTTAACAAAATTAATATGTGTGGAAAACAATTAATCAATATAGGTAATTAGGACAATGCGATATAGGAGCAGGTGAGTTAGCGATACGTGAGCATGAAGTCGGCCGGTGCGGATGTGAATCCAGTGAGGCTACGCTAGATGTCGTACCATAGGATATGAAGCGTTAGATTAGGAGAAGTAGCGAAACCTTATAGGTAGGGGTGGAGGTATTGAAGCCTTATACGGCGAACCGTTTAGTGGGTTATTCTTTAGATAGTTGAACTACAAAGAGTTAACAACGTATTGTTAAACTCAGTCGCGAGTTGCCAGTTGAAATACGATCGTCAAGTAGTAGTAATTAAATTGAAGCATTGAAGAGTTTTGTAGAGATAAGAGTTAGCGGTTATAGTAGAAATGTCTAACTCGAGTAGGGAGTGTAAGGGAAAATAGCCTTCCGGTTTAGAAACAACAAATAAAGCGTAGTAGTAGAATCTAAACGCGTGTCAATAGAGACAATAAACTTAATGCCTTGTGTCGCCCGATTAATTGAGATGAACAACAATATGTGTGTATTTTGAACTATATATTTTATGTAGAGAATTGCATAGCTGCGCTAACTTTAGTGATTGTTTGTATAGAATGAACAATAATTTTATTATAGAGTTATTGAACAATGTTTATTTATTAACTGACTTTCTATTAGCATTTGGTACTATAAGTCTTTATATCTGATTTTAACCGATCTATAGCGTCGTTGTAATTGCTCAGTTTATTAAATTTGGTATATGGAAATTAAGTCTAGCTGCTCTTTTATTTACTCACACCTTATAAAAGTTTAGAAAGTGCTTAAGTAGAATTAAATACGATTTATATAATTAAGGTACAACTAAGCCACCACCTAACTACGCCCCGTAGAGGTACCTAGTACGATAAATACTATCTACGCCTCCCTTCGTAGGTCCAGTTACATCATGTCACTACTTACTTAACTAGTTACTTATTACGATCCCAACTTGTGGGTTGGAGTTGGGTTCAGACCATTTGAGCATAAACCCGTCTCTATCCCATAATGTCAATGGTGTGCTGTCGAGGTTTGTGAAAGCCTAGGTAAGTCTAGGTGAAAGCCTTTATAACCAAAATCACACGTGACAATATTGTAACGTGAAGATTTGTCCACGTTTCTGTTAAGTTTGAGATTAGAAAGTTTGAACATGCAATACTTATAAATGATACAATAAATTCAGGACGTATAGACCTTGTGAAGAGTTGTTAACAGTAAACATGTTGTATGCTAGTGGAAAGCCCAACAAGTAGAAATTAACATTTAGAGAATCATTCAGGCTTCTATATATGAAGTAAAATATAGCGTGAATACATTTTAAAAGCATCTTAGTTAGTTCAGAATTACAGTATAGGAATAGATTACGTTCCGGCGGAACTAGAGTATTTCTGAGGTGTTTAGCGTTCAAATAACAATAATAACAATAAGCTAAGTGCGCTATTTCAGTTTGTAAGTGACTAAATTAATTTAATTGATAATAAATGAATGGACGCTGTCTGGGGTTTATTAGTATAGGTACCAGAAGCACATCTGATTTGATTGACCTCAATTACGATAAGAGGTAGTTAACCTGAGAGCAGTATAGACGCTTAAGTGGAGTATATTGATTAAATGTATTTTACCAGAAGAGGGAAATAGCGAAGATTCTAGAATGTGTTAATTATGTACAAATTAATCATGATGAATATCGGTATGTGGAAGGGGATCAGTATGTATAAAAAATGATAACCAGTTCTAGTAGAGGGATAAATTCTGGCGAAAAAATAAAGTCATGTCTAACTAAAGAGTGATCATAAAATGATTAAGTATTTTATTATGAATTCGTCTAATGTAACGCGATACTTAGCATTAATATTGTTTGGGAATAATTCAGTTAAATTAACTTGATATAATTTTTATGAATAAAGTAAAGTCGAGTGTCATTAGTAACAAGTTTATTGATCAAGGTGAAGCTAAAAGAAATACAAATAAATAATTAAGATAATGGTGCGTTACTCTAAAATAATAAATAATAGTTTCTGCACATCGGCAAAATCTGTAAGTACCTAGTTTAAGATCTCTTTGATGTAACTGAACAAATCATTAATTCACTTTTATTCAAGTATTGATTTATTTTATTAATTGCAAAACGTTGATTACTTAATTTTACGTATGGGAATTGAAAAGCATGTCACTGGATTGCAGCATGTAAACATTTTTAACGACCAATACAATTTAATTTAGTTTAATAACTGTTTCATTTCTGCTGCCTGAATTATTAAGGCTTATGACTATCGTTAAGAATTGACGTTGCCAGTAATTGCTCAGCCACAAAAGGCAAAATTAGAAAACGGTACGTCCACCTTAGCGACAGTCTGCCCTAGTGTTTTATTCTAAATTAAGTGGGGCTAACTGCGGGATTTAGATTAGATGTTCCGCATCAATTATTCAATTAATAACTTTGCTAGAAGTAGCTAAACTAAAATGCTATCTTCTAAAATAACAAAAGAGTTCGCGGTACCTAAAATTGTGGGCAGGGGATGGCTACATTAATCCATATAAAAAGTCCCCTCTCAACCATGTCACGTTGGAGAGAACAACCCTCCGCCTAAAAAATGCGTGAGAATATTTCTACAATTTTGGAAAATGTTGGTAGCAATGAAATGGGTCTATAAATCGCACACTTGTGTATCGTCACCTTCCTTGAAAATGGCTATTACATTTGCTACTTTTAAACAATCTGGAAATACTCCTTGGAAAATATTATTAATTATTTTTTACCTTGCATAAATTAGGTTGTTTACAATATATTTAATTAAATCTATATTAAGGCCATATATATCTCATGTTTTGGATTTTTTTGACCCTTACTTTATCAATGGCGTCCCTTACTTTATCGATGGTTTAATATTGATGTCCAAGGTCTCTGCTCCTATTTTCAGATGTTTTTCTTATATTTTCAAATGCTCCTCTTTTGGCATTTTCTAAGCAAATGCAATAAATATTTTTCTGTGAGTGTTTTGTTCATTTTTTTATGTTTCAGTCCTAAAATAAGAATATAGATTAAGTCACTTAAACTTCTGGAGACTTCAGCTCTGGATTTAACCAGAACCACAGGGGCTAATAATCATACTTTTTAGTGGAAAAGAGATGTTGAATATTTCAAGAACTTTGGTTAGAAAGGCGCTGAATCTATTATTAGCACTATATTGTGTTTTATGACTTTGCGACAGTTGAAAGTACTTATTTTTGAAATATGTCATATAAAAAGTAATCTATCTAGTTTAGTGATTACAATGTGTTACAATCTCAATCTCTGTCAAGAAATTATATTTTAAAAAGTTAAAATTATTTTCTTACCGTAAAAAACTAAGAGTGGATATTGATGTTTTGCGGCGTTTGGTAAACCCTCATAGTAGAAACCAAATTCAGTTAGAACTGCATTAATCGTGTTGAATATCAGTATGCTAAAAGTGATGTAAAGTAGAGCTTCTTGTCGCACTAACGATACTTTACCGCAACAAGCTAACATTGCTGAACCAACGCCTATGAGGATATTCTGAAAAAGAAGTTTGTATTTAGGTTGTGCTTCTAAAATAATCTATAATAACTACTTATTGTTTCAATGTTGTAACCACTATAGTATTTAGAATAACTACAACAATCGGTAGTAACTATTTATTGGTTGATTATTCCAAAATGCATAATATAAAATAGGAAAGTAAATTGATTTAAAAACCTGTTAGTTTTGAGAAACGTTATTTTTGGAAATGACATATGTCACTCTAATTTTTGAATTGTTGCTCATCACAATTCGATATGTGAGGACATACTTGTGAGTTGATCCCAGATGTGTTTTCTATTAGGAACACAGTTATGTGTTACCATAAAAGAGTGTCTGCGATTGGTTGGTACATAACGCGCTTTAATTTAAATAAGAAAATATAATTCACATAATAATATGCACTTTTGTGAGTAATGGGATCAAGTCTTCGTATTTGTTTAGTTTCTATTTTTAATTTTCAATGTTTTTACCTTAAATTAAGTTTTAGGGGCTGGTGGCTCTTTATATTATAATATTATAGGCTCTTCTTTAGATTAGGTTGTGTGTGAAAAACACATTAAAAATAATTAATTTTACAAAAGATATTTTAAAAGAATAAAAACAGGCAGACAGGATAAAAAGGATAAAAAAATGATGGGTAAAAAAGGCAAAATAGGAGACGTGTTTTCGAAGTAAGTACCTTTTGTATTTCGCGCGCTGGAGCCCTGCGGTGGGCATCCCACGCATGCGCGGTGTGCACCTACATCTGTTGCGAAGCCATAGTCGCTACATTTGTTTGTGAGTATTTAAAATGTCTCCTCTGTTTGCAAATACCGCCGACTGTGAAATACGCGCTGTGATTCACTCTCTTAGTGCTAAAGGCGTGAAAGCAGCTGAAATTCATCGTGAGATCTGTGAAGTTTATGGAAAAAACATTATGAGCGATGGAATGGTACGGAAATGGGTTAGAGCTCTTAAAGATGGCCGCACGAATGTTCATGACGGGGAACAGAATGGATCTTCTATCCTTACAGAAGATTTGGTACAGAAAGTTGACGAAAAAGTGAAAGAGAACAGTCGCTTTAGGATTTCGTCGTTACCAGATAACTTTCCTCAAATTTCAAGAAGTGTTCTCTATGATATTGTGACTGATCGCTTAAATTATGGAAAGTTGTGTTTACGTTAGGTACCGAGAATGTTAACTGAAGTGCACAAAACCAAATTTTTAGCCAGTGTGCTGACTTTACTTGAGCGGTACAGTGAATAAGGCGTTGATTTTTTAAGTCAAATAGCCCCAGTCGATGAAACATGGGTGGCTTATACCAGACTCGGAGCAACAATCCATGAAATCGCGGAATTCAACATCACCTAAGAAAGTGAAGTTCAAACAAACAATTTCAACCCGGACAATCATTTGTACTGTGTTTTGGGACCGGAAGGGGGTGTTGCTTGTACATTTTCTGCCTCGTGGTGATACAATAAATTCTGCAACGTATTGTGAGACCTTAAAATACTCCGCCGTGCATTCCAAAGCAAAAGGCGTGGCATGCTGAGTAAGGGGGTCGTTTTGCTTCATGACAATGTCCGTCCACATACGGATAATTGAACTCAAGATCTCGTCACATAATTTAATTGGGAAGAGCTTGAACACCTTCTGCACAGTCCCGATCTAGCGCCCAATAACTACCACCAATTCATGAATTCGAAGAAGCATCTCGCTAGTCAGCGCCCTGACGACGAAGATGAGGTCAAAATGTCTGTGATGCAATGGTTGTCAAACCAGGCGCCAGACTTGAGGATGGGATTCAATAGCTGGTTGTACGATGGGATAAGTGCCTCAATCTTGATAGCAATTATGTAGAAATGTAGAATAAGGTATAGTGTTTCATGTAAAAATAAAATTGTTTAAAAAAGTATAATTGTTTTTTTATTATTTCAAAACGGTACTTACTTTAAAAACACACCTCGTAGTTCAATTTAATTTGTGCCCAAAACTTGTAGGTTTTAAATTCATTACCTGACAAATTCTGATTATAAGTACCAATCGATGTATTTTCAAAATCAGTTCAAAATATTAAAACCATATACGTTTGGGTGTGTGCGCTCCATAGCCATACATTTGGTAAATATAATGAAGGTGAGACACCCATTTAAGAAAATCCCAAAAACCTTCAACCGCATAGTGAAGACACACCGAACTTAATCGGAATTTGGCGGAGCCGGGCGACCAAGAAGTAGGAAGTGCAAGGGCTAGAGTTGGAACTTGAGGGTTTAATGGAAAGAAAAGAGACGGGAGCGGGCGCCGACCACTAGTTGGACAGTTGAACAGCCAGCGATAGAAAAAAGTAGAGGTCCAGTCAAAAAAAAAACTATGTTTCTAACCACGAAGAGTCAGTTGAAAGTAATTTTGCTGCAAATAAAAATAAGCCTGCGTGTCGTACTTTCCATTTGTGTAGCAACACAAATGTGAGTAATAAATTTATTGACCAATTTGAAACCCTCAAATATATTAAATTTTGTTTGAATTTATTAGTGTCACTAATTTTTTATGCAAAGTCTTAACTATAAGACTAATTTAATTCATTATGAACAAATTTTTATTCTTATACAAAGCTAATTCACTAACGTATTAATTAAATGTTCCTGGATATATTTCTTACATCTACTTGCGAGTAGGCGTCAAACTTTATTGCATGTGTGTTAAACTTTTCATGAATAGAATAAATAGAAATCGAGTTGAGTTTTATTATTTGAGCTATTATGAGGTTTTATTTTTTAAATACAGACGCACCCTACTTAACATCCGTGGATGCCATTAAAAGCATTATACAATAAACATGCATACCACAAAAGGAAGTTCGCCTTGACCAACTTAAAATAGATAAATAGATAATGTTCACCGTAGAATGCCTTATTCATGACTCAGATGAAGACTCAGATTCATGACTACCATCTAGTGCACAAAATTAGCAACTAGCACGAACTAGGATAATACGCTATAACGTATGCTTTAGTGGCTGTCTAATTGCAAGCATTATTTGGTTTATTAATTAATAATTTTCTGTTGGCTATATTGCATTTCATTCAGAAATAGATTATACTGATATGGTATAATATTGTTTACTTCAATATGTAGTATATTAAATATAACATTTATAAAATTACACTCTACAAAAGTACAAAATGTGATTTTAACAGTAAACATAAATTATATTTTGTAATTTGCAGACGAAATCAAATAGCAGAATTTTTTTTAATGCACGAATTGTGATTTTAAAACTGACGCTTTCAAGAGAGACGCTTTTCAAGTGTACGGAATGTAATTTCAAAACCGCACACAAAGCAAGTCTTTTAAGCCACAACCTAACTTATAGCGCAGTGAATCTCTTTGATTGTGGTTTCAAAACTGGAGATAAACGAAAATTTCTAATTCACAAACGAACACATTCAGAAGAGAAGCCTTACAAGTGTTCGGCATGTGATTTCAAAACTGCACATAGAGCAAGTCTTTTAAGTCTTAATATGGTTATATAAAAATATGCACATGTATATAAATTTTGAAATACATTTATAAATATACAACAATAAACAATGAATTTCAAATAAAACACCTAATAAAATATGTAAACATATATTTTATCCCAGTTATGTTAAGTTGCTTAATTCGACCACCAGAGGGCTAAAATTTGTTTGAATCGTCAATAATTTACGATTTGCAATTACCGAAAATGTGAATAGCATTAAGTAATATCCTTTATTTTCTTATTTACTCAAATTGTATACACTTCGATATCGTAAAATATTGTGATGGCGTGTTCTATTTATTTATGTTAACTCATTTTAGAATTTAAATAATTTGAATATGTTTATCCATTTCAAGGAACTGGATTAGAAGTAATTACAGATATTTAAAATTCTGTTGCTTTCGTTGTTTGATATAAAGTTCATGACATTTAAATTAAACCGCTCTAGCTGTCAGTCACTAATAAGAGTCGCTGTTTTGGGTCCAACCATCCCGAGGCCCCGAGTACACTGGAGTCATGTAGATCAACTAACGGAACATAAGACACGCTAAAACTAACAGAGGATATTAGTTCAATTTTTAGTCATTAAGTTAACATATGAAAGTAATAAATACAAAAATAATGTGGAGAAATTCAAGAAATATCATTAAAGAAATTCAAAATGAACTCAGAGAAGACATTCCAAAAAAATCAGAACTCAACGACACATGAGTACTTGAATGTTCTAACAAACAAATTAAATGAAAATAATAATATAGAAAAATGCAAAATAATAATTATAGACAATTAAAAGAAAGAAAATAAAACACACTGTGGTGGTGTGTTTTATTTAAACCACAAGGTGGTGATGACAAAATTCACATCAGGTGTAGGAAACATAAAAGATAGAAATCTTAAATCTTAAAAGATAGAGGACTAGATGAAACAAACTTTCAGTTTGATCCTAAAGCGATTATAAAACAACAGAATAGTTCTATTGAGACACTGATTAAGGATAGGTCGTGTAGAAACCGGTAGAATAATAATTAGTAAAACAATTCGTTGGGTGCTAATTCTGACTAAAGTGGAAAAGTCTTTGATTGGAATGAAAATTTTTATGGCAATTTTTTGGTTTTTTTTGTAGTAAATTGTTCTTTATAGATCCCTTTTTGAATTACGGTTGAAGTGATTTGAATACAAGAGAGGCATTAAGATAAAATAGAAAAAATTGTAGAAATATGAATCCAATATCTTTCATATAGCTATACGTATTACATGCGTATATGATATATGAAAGAAAAAAAATCGTGTACGTTGCCGCCACCCCTCTTTCATATATTAGAAGTCTTCTTATATCTTGCATAAAACAATAGTTGAAGCTTTTAATTTTGACTGTCACCTTATAACTCGTCTATTAAATTCGATTAGCACAATAGTTTTTTAGGGTAAATTAATCAAGCAGACGGTTGTATATATCGATTCCCAAGTAAATAGGAGAGTTTTTGTATAAAGACAAGCGACATTGCGTGGTTCTCATATTGAATCTAATTCTAATATTGTAGTGGTGACATTTAGCATTCCTCAAAAAACTGGCGCAGTTTTTATGGATGTAAGACAGTATGCGATATGTATAAAGTGAGTACAGAGTAAGAAGACTATTATTAACAAAAGCATCTCTACAGCTGTCATACCGCCTCAGACTGAAAATAACCCAAACAACTCGTTGCTCTGAACAATAAAATTTCGATTATGATGAACAGGCATTCCTCATACAGTGATGATATAATTTATGCGAGAATAAAAAAGTCCATAGTAAGCTTGCAGTAAAACATTCTTGTCAACATAGGATTTAAGACAGCGAATAGCATAACAGGTGCTATTTAATTTACTACAGATACTTTCGATATTGGACCGTTTATTTTGAAAGTGGTGTAAGTCCATTTTCTCTTGTTTCGAGAAAATTAGAGGTGAGCATATCTGTTAATTAAAAAATTTAGGCAAATTATATGAAGTCTGGCAATGTTTCTATTGTTTTATCAATATTTAA
>WYDF02292630.1:0-16168 GCA_009867245.2 Adranes taylori | reverse complement strand
CAAGTGCAAGAACGATGGCTTGTATACATTTTGTATACTTATATTATATATATATATATATATATATATATATATATATAATATGTAAAAATAAATTTTATATCAACATCAATCTTCTTTCTCTTGGATTCGCCTTAACAATATAGTTTGTATATTTTCCAGCGTGCAAACATAACGGCAGTATTTATCATGGTCATCACAGATCGGTGAAAGTAATTTAAGTAGTCCTCGACAGTAAGTATATTTTTCCAGATTAATAAGTAGAATGGCTCTACCGACACGTTCCTTTCTAGATCAATCAACGATTTTACATACTGAACTTTCGGATAACCCTTCACGTAAATCGTATGTCTATTTTCGTCATTAGCAAGATGATTTTCTATTAAATCATGTTCCATGTCGCAAACAAACAATTTACCTCTCAAATATCGTATTTCATGATGATATAGTTCCAGATACAGTCTCGTTCTTTCAGTTCGCTTCGAAAATAACGCCATGGTACCACAATCTTATAATGTTTAATAACTGATTGATTTGGATTTAGTATAGTACATTCTTTAGGCGTACAGTTTGAAACATCAAAACCTTGGATATCCACAATGATATAGTTATGCAACGACGACATTTTCACTCGATGTTTCAAGATTTGCAACGATTCTTATTGCTTTGCTCTGGAGACCAAGAAGACGTGTGATAAACGAATGCCCCCACAGCAATAAACCATAACTGAGATGGCTGTGACACATAGCATAGTAAGCTGTTTTTAACGTTGCTTCAGACGGTACCTGCGAGGTTACGTTGAAGAAAAGTAGAACTTACAAGTCGCATAGCTAAGTAGTGACCTTGTTCTGACCGTAATAGGGAGTCGTCTAGATCTAGTCCCAGGAATTTAGTACTGCTAGCAGTTGGAATTTCCGCCAAATCCTTTTTTTAGAGAGAAATAAGTGTCGTACAGTTCGTACTGTTTAATGTTAGTTTATTAGTACAGAACCAAATTTCTGCATTTGCCATTGCCTCCCTGCTTTTGTTACACGTCTCGGACACCGTATCTGATTTTGTCAGAATCGTTATCTCATCAGCAAATAGAATGTATTCTGCGTCAACAGATCCGGGGAGATCATTAATGAAGGCTAAGAATAACAAGGGTCCTAGTATAGAGCCCCGGGGTATTCCATGCTCCATATAGCGCTCCTGTGATATTTTGCCGCCAGCCTTAACACACTGTTCACGGTCCTATAAGTACGATTTTATCAAAGTGACGCTTTTACTTTCGACGTTCTACTTATTAGTTTGTTTATCAGTATCTCATGTGAAACACAATCGAATGCTTTCGTTAGATCTAGGAACATTTCGACACAAGCTCCTTCATTGTGGAAATTTTCTAATGCTGAATCCACTAGTTTTAGTAATGCCTCAGTGGTTCCAGAACCTTGTCTAAATCCAAATTGTTCCCTTGCAAACAAGTAGTTGTTCTCGAAATGGTTCCTGTTACAAGATTTTTTCGAATATTTTTGAAAATGTTGGCACAAAAGATATTGGTCTATAAATGCCGTAATAGATGTGTTCTTCGTCATTCGTTGTCGGTTTCCCTGTTGCTCGGGCGCGCTATATCCACTGTTGCACTGTTTCGTTTTTTTCAGTTTGTAGTTTAGTTGGTCTGTGTTTTGTGTAACATTTTAATTGGCGTTAGTTAGCTGTCAAATTTACATTGTGTTTATTGGCATAGTGTATCTTAATTTATTTTGTGTTTCTAAATTTCAATGTTTTCTTTGATTTTTGCGGTTGTTTTTTATAATTGTCATTGTTTCTTCAATTGTCTTATTTGGGTGGTCATTGTTGATTAGATGATTTGCAAATGGTGAGTGATATATGTTTGGTCTTCGAAGTGCATAGTGATGTTCTCTCTAACGTGTCCTAAAATTTCTGTTCGTGTTTTCTAGGTATATTATGTCACATGAGCCGCAAGTCAATTTATATATTCCACTTTGTTTGTATTTATCATTGTTGTTCATTTTATGATATAGCCGGGTTTTAAGGTTGTTTTTGGTTCTTTATGCGATAGTTAAGTTGAATGGTTTAAGTAGTTTTGATATTTTGTATGAGTCCTTGTCACAATATGTGAATACTGAATACCTGTCTTCGTTTGTTTTATTTTGTTTTGAATTTCGGTTGATTTCCATTATTTTATTGTAAATGTTATTTATTTCTTGTTTGGCGTAGCAGTTGTTGAACCTTATTTCTATTAGTTCTGTTTTTCTTTATTGTGGTTGGCTTGTGAAGTAGGTATTGTTTCTAGTCTGTGAAATAGTTAGGTAAAAGTTGCTTTTTCGTGTTGTTGTGGATGATTTGAATCTGCGTTTTTGATATTATCTTTGTATGTTGGTTTTCAGTGTATATTGTATTTCAGTTTGTCATTTGATTTTGTAGTTACAATAAATAATTAATTTTCTTCATTTTCTATAGTGAATTTGAGTTTGAGTGAATATTGTTTATTACGTTTCGTATTAGTTTTATTTTCATTTTCATTTATGTTATGTTTTTCTAACATGGTTCTTGTTATTTCTATAGAGCCCGTTATGGCGCTGAAGGTCTCAAATATAACATACTTGGTCAGATGGTTTTTGCAACTAACCACTGAAATATACATTAAACAAAGTAACTACTTAATTAGTGTTTTTTCCTGACTGCAGTGCTATAGATTTAGACTACAAATTATTAAATTTCACTTCTATTGGTTGAGCCCACTACACTGTATAAAGGAATGAAATAAACCTAAATGAATAATTTATTTCGCAAATATAAATTAATTTTAAAGCACTATAATAATTGATCTTCATTTCAATAAAATATGTGATTAACTTAATCATAAATCTATTTTATAGGTTAGAAAATTTTTAACATGTTTTTGTTCTGATATTTATCTATTGTTTGTTAAATGTGTATTCTGTTGGCTTTAGTGAGTACATTTTCTATTATTTTAGTTGTAGATGTTGATTTTGAATTTTGACTTACGTTGAAGTTAATTTTGCACATTTGGTTTTTATTTTTAAGAAACTTAACATTCTACTGGCTTAGCGGAGCATTGATCTGTGATGGTTCCCCTACATTCGCTTTTGGTACCTAGCTACTGCTCGAGAACTGTCTGTTACATGCTATAAATTCCCCCTCTAATTCTTCCCCTTAAACTATAACCAAGTTTTTCACGATAAGGTATTGGAGCCCGTGCACAATTGCCTACTTTGACTTTTAGCGTCGAAAAGTAGCTGGCGTTCGTCTTGTTTAACCCTATTTACCCGCTATGTACAAAATTGAGTTGATCTAGTAGTTAGTCGCGCCAATTGTTCGCGGCTACAATCAATAACTGATGGCAGCTATGACAGCTACACACGTTTACATAATTATTTTATTTCGTAACGTTTGATGTACCTACTAAGGCTAAAGTTATTTTTATATTATTCCTATTTATAAACAGAATATTTATAACTAATAAACAATAATGGTGAAATAGTAAATCATTCCAAAGAATTTATTAAATGTACGTCAAATGGATATAGTAGAACGGAAATGAAATGATTGTCTATTTTCCACTACATTTTCTCCAATCTAGAAGACTTTTGACTATTCAAAATACAATGATCAAAGTATTTAAAATTTGACCAAATCTTACTGGAATGAACTCGTCAAAACATCAACCTATTCTTATATTTTATATAATATAATTATAGTCGATTTCTTTAGAATGGTCACATTAGGGGTGGTGCAATATTGTTTGTGCGTTGTTACTATCTTGTCTTAAGTACTAACCTTAAAAGATAACTTGGGCTATAAAGTGTAAATATAAGTGATAGTTTTATGTATTGTTATACTATACAACAGAATAAAAATAACTTATTTTTTTCAAGTAACAATATTTATTTATAGATGACAACTTACCTTAAAATAATATGTTTTTGATGTGGGAGTGTCCGTACTCGTTGATGAGGAATGCTGGAAAGCAACAACATCGCCTACCATCATCAAACAATTACGTTTATCAATATTTCGTAGACTTTATGGTTTATGGTAGGTTTTATGGTTTACTATGAAGTTCTAGAGAAATCGTGAGTCGGGGGTTGAGTCGAATGTAACAGAGATATGGCATCCTCATATTGTTTATTTAAGAAGGTTCTTAATATATTTTGTAAAAATTAATCTGCGCTTACATTAAGTATTGTTGATGATGCTGATAGCGTCAGTAATAAGTGATATTAAATAAAGTGGTTTGTTATTTATTTGCGTTAAAATAGTATTTAAAATATTTAAGTTAGTTTCTATTATAAAACTAAATTGTTTGTTTTATACTATACATTCAACATTCCGTGATAATTACAGATTTTTTTTGATACAAAAACTTAAAAATAAGTTTGTGAAAAACTGTTTGCAGTATATTCCGGATGAATTTCAACATTACTTGGGAAAAATTTTCAGAATGAAATTATAGATCTTCTTAATTCTGCAGTAGAAAAAAAAATTGATTGTGTTATATGTGGTATATTACAATGCATCATTTGTAAGACACAACAAATGTTTTTTGTAGCATATACAATAGGGTATACAATATACAATAGGGTGTGTCTAAAATTTATTTTTAATTTTTTTGTATGGACCTATTAAAAATGTTATACGTTCTAAAAAATATTGATCCTAAAAAAACTGACTACTTCTGCCATTTAGAGGTCGCGCAAGTGGTTTCAAAATGACCCCCCACCCCATTTGGGTACATTGACAATACAGTGTAGAATTAAATTAGGCTACTTGAGGATTTCTGGATTCTATGATTGTTGGAAATTAATAATATAAATTAAATTACAAAACAATACTGTAAAGTTTCTCTTTCAGTTGTTCCAGAAACAAACATGTAAGATGCACTACTGCACTCAATAAAATTTAGCTATTTAATACAATATTTCGGTTAGGAATGAAAGTTTTATAAAAAGTATATATTTCACTTTTATTCGATTATAACGTAACATTTCATTTTCCAATAACCATAGATCTTTTCGTCTCTGGTGGTTGGTCACAACTTTTAGTATAAACTGTTTCTGCTCTTCATTTTTCGTGAGGCTAAGATTAAAATCTTGGATGAGTTTTATTCCTTTTTCTTGTGTATCGTTCACAACTATCAGGCTTTGCGCGGATTTTTTTGGCCTCTCGATATTCTTCCATTTGTTCCCAGTCTTTGGGATCAATGAATATAAATTACTAAGACAAGTTAAGAATCGTAAAAAAGTTCAAAGTATTTTTAGTGACTAAATTATTTAGTTTCATCGTTTCAATATTATTTTCGTCCGTCATGAAGTAAAAATCATCATAAAATCATATTAATTCAAGCAAGAGATCATATGTAGAGAGATATAAACATTTGCTCAAGTCAGAGAAGATAACAAAAGAAGAAGACAAAAAAATGTACATGTATAACAAACAAAAATTAGGTACTTAAAAGCATCAAGATAAAAACATTATCCTTAAGTAACAGTATTACATTAAAAACGCAAATAAAAAATAAAGACTAAATGTTTAGAAGTAATTAAATTTTCTTACAATATGCATAGACCTCTTTAATAGAGTATGATCTATCGAGAGTGCATAATTAATAACAATACAAACAAAAAAGTATGGAATTAAATTTTATTACAATAACCATAAAACTCATCGATGGAATATGGAGAACAGTCTACCAGTAATGCTTTTAATTAGCTTTTAAAGCTAAAAAACTCAAATGATTTTAAATAATTTGGTACTATGTTGTACAATTTACAACCAGTATAAAAGACATTTTCTTAAAATGAAATTAAATTGTGTTGAGGCAGCAAAACCAACTCCCTGTGACTAGTAGGGTATTCATGTGTGCGTTTTGTGTTGTTATAGAAATAGTCAAAATATTTATAGACATAGCACAGTAGTGAATAAATATAAACAGCGTAAATTGTTAATAATTTTTCAAAGCTGAAAACGTTTCTGTATAATAAAACCTCGATCAGTCTGTAACTTACAAGTATCCCCACCCCCAGCAGATTATTCCGTATGTTAGAGTACTGTAAAAATTTCCAAAACTAAATATTTTAAAACATCAGTGCTACTGTAAGATGAGAAAGCCTTCATGGAATAACAAATTTTTCCAAGTTTACCTACCATACAAGAAGTCAACATGTGAAAACCACTTTACATTTGCATCCAAGTACACACCTACCATTTTTATAATCACATTTGTTTATGCTTACATTAGAATTTAATTTACAGTTAGAGTTTGTAGAGTCATAGTCCGTAGAAAATACGATGTACGATGTTATTTCTTCATTTACATATAGACAGTTAATTTTTGACAATTCTAATATTGTGGTCAAAATATCTATTTTCTTTGGAGTGTCTGCAGATCCGGGTGTGGTTCGTGCTTGTACCATTTTCCTCTTTCTCTCAACTCCTGTACTAGGGCTAAAAACCCAGAGCTACGAGTTCTTCCTTTAGATACCACAAATGCCGACAAAATACAAGAGATTTTGAGAAATTCTGGTCATTTTCTGAAGCTCTTGTTGCCAATGGACAATTAATCCAAGCTCTTATATAAATTAGAGCGCAAACAGGCATAATTCTCTCAAAGATCGTTCTTCCGTGACGGTGAGTCGAAACTGGCCCGTAAACATTCATACCTCCAAAGCGTAAATGGTTTAGCCATACATAGCCCCTGTACATTGCATTTGGATGAATCAAATAAATTCCTCGTAGCGGAGTACCGCCCGAAAAACTCACAGTATGTTCTAGAAGTTCTCGGTTGTCATCTCGGGGCAGATTCATTCATTGCAACGCAATAGCAAAGTCAAGAACTTCATTCTTTAATTTTGAGTGGATATTCAGAAAACTTCTGAACAAGCTTCGTCTTCTTGGGATGAAGTTCTCTGATCAATATACAAGCCAATATGTGGGCCACAATAAGGCATAAGTGTAACTGAAAATACGTCTGAAATGACAACTTCAAAAACATGGTGATGGGATGCCAAATTCGTCTGCGCCTTATTTCCTTTTCAAGAAATGTACAAACACCACCTATGTTTCCTGTGTTAACTGTGGTGGTGTCGAGGGAGATAGCTCTGACTTGTTCTCTGATATTCCACTGGGCAATTGAATCAATCACAGCTTCTTTTATTGCTTCCGATGTTCCATTAGGTATTTTTGCTACTTGGAGAAGCTTTTCCAATTTATATCCGGAAATAACACTGATATTCGCTCTACGTTCTCTCTTCCTGGTATATCGGGTAGGATTTTTCCATCCCAATGAACAGTTTGTGGAATTTTGGGTGCGTTAAAATCTTCCCTTTCACCACATGTGAAAGTGGAACGATGTATAACACTAGATCTTAGAATCGTGAAAGGCTCTATCGCTAAACTGGGAGCATGAAGTCGTAGACTTTGGATAGATGAGCTTAAAATATAGGCACTATTTCTATGGCTAACATTTAGGCGATCAAGTGTTGAAGCAAGTTCTGGTGTAATGATATATACAGTTACTGTTCTTTTTGTACAAAAACAATATTTGGAGTTAATGACTCATTCCCGATTGAGATAACGACTTGGAGAATGGCGACAGTGATTCTCCGAACGTATTTTTCGTTCTATTTTTTTCTTTTTGAATTAATTCTTTTGCACGTCGTTTTCTCCTGTCTGACATCTCTTCTTCTTTAGTCCAAGCATATCACCAGCCATATACTCGTTTCGTTCCCCTCGTTGATTTCTTAACAAATCCTTATCTTCCTGAATTTTGATCATAATTAAGACGTTAGCGTAAACAATGTCGAATAACTTGTTTAGTTTTTATTTAGAGTGTCTTCATTTGTTTCTTGAACTTCTGTTACGCTTTGTACTCTTTTTAAGTTTGGCCAACCTCTCAAATATTTTTTCCAGCTTTTCTACACCATTTCGTTTAAAGTTGTCAGAATTTTTGCATTGTTCCATATTTGTATAACATACCTAACTCCATAAATAGAGCTTTCTCTCACAGTCTTACTCAAAACCTTATATTGATAAAAAAGGCAGATAATACTTGTCTGTAAGTTTCCTTCCGATAATTTTTCACTTGTAGCAAATATCGGTATTTTGTCTGGTTAAAAGCCGCTTAGCAATTTTTAAAGAGATTATACAAAACTAAGTAAAAAAAACTAATAAAAATAATGAGCGCTTTGTGATTTGTCAGTTTTCACCACGGGTGTTTACTGAATTCAGCACGACTATTTCTTGTTGTGAGAACAAAATGGATATTATGTGAGGTTATGTTACCTTTACTTTCGCTATCAATGCACAGATGCACTAGTTGATTTCTGATTTAAATATTTCGCAACTAGATGTTATTTCTACTCGTTTTCATCGTAAACAAGACTAGAGTACTTAAATGTGAGTTGCGAGTATACCTATCTAAACTTTTTTAAACATATTAGTTCGTTGCGCGACCTCTAAATATGAACGAATTGTGCGGAAATTTACAGAAAATATTTATTTTCACATGTATAACAAAGAAGGGGGTAACATCATACATTTGACGCCTTTGACATTTTCAGATTTTGAAATTTTCACTATCTAACGGAGATGTGATAATACACAATGTGCATTATTTATATTTATATATATATATATATATATATATATATATATATAGTTACAATATCTAGTGATGTAAATCAATTTTGTACAGTAATGTGATAGTGAATACTTATAGTGAATCCGAGTTTAATGGCCAGGGATACTGCTCAGTGAAGACACTAAGTACAAATTTTCATCCGTTTCAGAGCAGGAGGAGGAGAGGACGCTGACTTTTGCGGGCTCCTGAATTGAGACAGGGCCAGAGATACTGCTCAGTGAAGACACTAAGTACAAATTTTCATCAGTTTCAGAGGAGGAGGAGGAGGGGACGCTGACTTTTGCGGGCTCCTGAATTTTCCACGTCTACTACATGTAGCATATACTTAATTAAAATGCAAGTGTGTACTCAACTTTAGTTACAAATCTAATTACAAAATCTAGTTACGTTTACGTAAAGCAATTCGAAAAAAACCGGGCGAGACAACTACTGGTGATTACACCACGATAATGCATTTGCGCACACTGCATTGCTTTTTTGTGAGTTTTTGACAAAAAAACAACACTATTATGATTCCGCATCCTCCGTATTCACTCGCGACTTTTTTCTATTCCCGAAGATCAAAAAGAGCATGTAAGGGCGAAATTTTGTCGATATTCACGAGATCAAGACAACTTCTCTAAAGACAAAATTGCTATATCGAAAATTGAATTTCAGACTTGCTTCGAAGAGTAAGAAAAAGCCTGGAAGTAGTATATCATGTCCAATGGGGATTACTTTAAAGGAATAAATTACATTGAGGAATAAATAAAAACCATTTGATAAAAATGATAATTCCTCGTATTATTTGATCATACCTCGTATATTACAACCATCAGGAGGTATTTTGAAATAAGTTTTTCCCTGTATCCAAAGATCTAATAAACTGGAATCTACATTGTGCCGTATACATTTCATATAAATTAGCATAGCTATTTCTAATTAGACATTAATCTATTATCTAAACATGTAAAAGCAAGGTACGAAAAAATATAAAAAGAAACACAAACCTGAAAGTGAATGCAATAAAATACAAGCAATGCTTTTATTTTACTTACGTGCAATAATTTACTTGAATTTTTGGTGTTCCTATTTGGTTGTTAATGCTTTCCATGTACTTCAGTAACTGCATTTCTAATACCGTTTCATTATAAAATCAGAATTATTGAAAATTTTACTTAACTTATCACTTGCAAGTATCAAATTGAAATATTTGAAATTTTTGACGTTCAGTATTCTTGGCAGGGCTAGTCAACAAGTTTTGGTGAGTGTTATAATCCGTTTACATAAAATATCCGTCTGAGAAGACCCCAACTGTAGAAGAATAATCAATTCAGGCTTTGCACGATAACGCACCCTCTTGCAAAATATTAAGTGCGCCAACATTTTCGGGCGGCAGGTCAATTTAACGTGAGACTGTACGCTCGAGCTGGATCTTGTTGTTCCTCCGGTCCATAGTGACTGACTGAGGGCACATGTAGCTTCGAGTCTTAGTAGTAATCCAGTGGTTCCCGTTCTTGTGGGCAGCTGAAAAAGATTGTTATTGCTAATTAGTTAAAGAGCATTAAGGATTTAAGAAAATACATCTATCGGTCTTCTACATAAAATAAACAGAGAAAGAAATATAAATGCACAATTTAAATGTCAATAGTAAATCAACGAATAAATGTCAAATTAAATCAATGTAGCAACAATGGCGGTTAGCAAATAATCAATAGCGATTCTATCATGTACAACATAAATCAAAAGGGGTGCAAGTATAACAGTACATATGTATAATGTACCGTATAACAGTACCAAATGTGTTACTATCTCGGCGACTGTCGATGCCCGTCGCTTCGCTCATTGTCTCGGCTTGGCTGGTCGCTTTACTTATGCTGACTGCTTGTATTCGAGTTCACAAAATTGGAACTAAATTATTGTGCCAAAAATTTTACTGTTTATAGGCTGAAGCATTTGCTCAACTTTTACTCTGTTATACTGGTATATCTGTAGCCATCACACGTTACTTTATTACGTGACACGGTCTCTTCACACAATCCAATGTAAATCTAGATATTATCCCTACCCTACGTAGCACACAATTCCACTCTCAGCAGCATTCCCACGGGTTATAATAGGATGCAGCAGTCAGCAGTAGCACCGAGTAGCAATGACGTGGTATTATAGCGTATCAGTGACTTGCGCTAGCTAACTTATCAATACATTCACACACACACACACACACACATACGCATCTTGCGTACATAATTCGTCATACATATTATAATACATAGCGACAGTAAAGTAATCGACAGTAAATCTCTCTGTCACCGTCTCTCCCTCTCTTTGATTAAAGTAATACATGGTGAGCATTGCGCGAACAGCGCACTTCTTCATGGGTTTTCAATATTTACAAATAATAAAGATATTCATGTACATTATTAGTTTAGGGTTCCCAAATCCTATTTATCCAATCGATTTACTTTATTTATTGTTTTGATACAATGCTTTGTTACAATGCTCTTGAACAACATCCATATTCATTTGAAATCACAATGCTCCACTTTTTCCCATTTCCAAAACTAAAACAATTGCTTCAGGCAAGGTATTTTGATTCAATTAAATCTGTAAAAGAAAATGGGTTGAAAGTTCTAAAGGATATTCCGCAAAATGCTTACAAAAATTGTTTTCATGATTGGGTTAATTGTTAGTATATGTACGAGATACGCGGAATTACCATTTTTCTCGAATAATCTTTATTGAATCCTTAATGTTCATATTGTACACTTCAAAGTAATCCCCATTGGACATAATACACTTCTTTCGCCGTTTTTATCAATTCTTTGCAGTAATTTAACTTTCGGTATGGCGTTCAATAACTAGCGATTATGTCTTGATCTCGTGAATATCGCCAAAATGATAATTCACTTCATGGTCCTTTTTATCTTCTGGAATAGAAAACATACAGGGCACCGTGTCGGGTCATACGGAGGACGTGGAACTCTAACGCTATTGTTTTGTGTCACAAACATTTATAAACATGCAATGAAGTGGGCGCATAGCATTATCGTGGTGCTATCGCCAGGAGTTGTCTCGCTCTGGCGTTTTCTTCGGATTGCTTCATGTAAACGGAGGAAAATTTACAGCTAGTAGTTTTTATTGACCGTATGATATGTTGACAAGAACTTATGTTATACTATGCTATTGATGTCGAAGAAAACAGCGAGTAGAAGTTTCACACTCGGCCGACCTTGGCGAGCTTTCTTCGGTCTTGGCTTTCCGGAAACTCCCATTGGGACGTTTGAGCATTAGTTTCGACGTTATATCCATACATCCATGTTACGCCAGCAGTTATGATTTGTTTGAGCAGTTCTGGATTGGCGTTGATTTTATTAAACACCTCATGAGAAGTGTCAATTCTACAGTACTTTTGATATAAATTCTACAATTTGGGAAAAAATGTTGCTGCCACTTGTCTCATGCCCATACAATCCGAAATAATAACTTGACATGCGAAAAGATCTTCAGCAATTTCTGTGCAACCTCAAAATCACTAGTGAGGTTGTCCATAACTATTTTCTTCACCTTTATGATGTTATGATCAGTTATTGATGTGCTATGAGGTCCAGGACGCTCATCTTTGCTGCCCACTTGGAAACGCTTGTACCACATAAAAGCGCTTGTTTTATTCATAGAAAAATTACCACAAGCAACATTTTCATTCCCAGGTGCAATAAAGTTTCTGGGGCTATGAAATAAGTAAAGCTATAATTTACACGAACCCGGTACTGGAGTAACTACTAACTAAATTTAAACGTATTCTCTGCTACATGAATGCGCTTAGTTGTAGCGAACCGTCTGCTAACCAATATTGTACTAGTAGATATATTGATGCTGGATCGAGGAAAGTTCACCGCAATATCTATGTTTTGAATATTCAATGACATAAATAGGTTTCTACGAAAATTATTAAGAATCCATAAGAATCAGGACTACTATGTGAACGAACTAGTATAATAATGTGTATAAATATTGTAACTTATAGCAAAGGCAAACGAAAATTAGTGATCAGTGGCCACTGTTTCTACAAAGACAAGCAAATTCAAGAAAAAACATATTGGAAATGTGTAAAATTACAAAAGACGAGATGCACCGCCCGAATGGACACAATTAACGACGAAGTTGTAAAAATTTGGAATAAAGAGCATAATCACGTTGGTGACGCAGCAGACTTAGAAGCAGAAAAACTTTATAATCAGATTAAAAATTCAGCAAGGATAATGAATGAAGCACCTGATTAGATAATATCAAATGCTTCCAACTTATGTAGTGAAGCAGCAACTCCCAAACTGTTAAATATCAATAGCATAAAAAACGATAAGAAACGTACGAAAACAGCCTGAGGTCGGCCCAGCTTTACCAGCGCATCGTAGTGAAATCATGTTTCACGAAGTTTTTCCTGGTTGACCTTTTTTCATCCACCTTGATCGTTTGTGACGATAATGGCTGTAGATCTTTTTGCCGCTTGGATTACGATGTGGTAATACAATGGCTGCCTGTTTTTAGGGTCACTTCCAACTTCTCTGGTTCTTTCTCTACCTTCTTCACATCTGGTTCCCGGTTTCTTGAATATTCGTATTTTGATGTTCTTTTAACCTCTCTGTGAGGTGTTCTCTACGTTCCGTTGCTACGCTAGTATTTCAGGAGCTTTCAGGGCTTCCATTAGTACTTGATTACGGATGTACCAAGGTGCATCTAACGTACGTCTTAACATTTTGTTTTGTGCAACATTACTTCGCTTCTTTGCCTTCTGAACCTATAGCCTATAATTCGCACCCATATGATAATTGAGCTCTAATATGCAGTTCATTATGGTTGCTCTGACTTTGATTCGAACATTTGAGTCAAATTTTAGTATGGTATATAACTTGTGTTTTTTGCCACAGCTTCTCTGTTCTTTATGTGCTGAGTCCAATCTAAGTTCCTATCAAAGGTACAGCCCAGACACGTTGCTGACTTTTTTGGCTTAATAGTGCTGTTTCCAAATTTAATCGGCGTCTCTTTGATTTTCCTCTTGCCAAACTTAATAATTTCTGTTTTTGATATATTAATTTGAATTTACCAAATTTTGCAGAATTTTTATATGTGTTCCAACCCTTTCTCCAGGCGCTTTCTTGCCACCATCGCTATATGGAATGACGGCCATACCGTCAACAAATTGGAGCACTTTCGATTGTTTCATTGCTTGTAGGTCTGGCATATTGCTGCCAAATATAATAAATAAAATACGAGATAAGGGCGACCCTTGCGGGAGCCCTTCAGATGCTGTTCTAATTGATGTAGATGGTGATCTAATCTTGATTTATAAAGTACGATTTTGCAGAAATGATTGAATTGTTTTCACTAATTCCAGCGGAAATTGTAAAGCGAACATTTTAAAAATTAATCCATCCTTACATACTTTATCGTACGATTCTTCTACGTCCATAAATGCTGCGTAGACTGTCAAACCTTTGTTTTCTGCCTTGCGTATGATTGATTCCAAGTTTGCTGCTTATTGGACTGCAGCTAATTTGGGTACGAATCCCATCTGTTGAACAGGTAATATTTTCCGTTCCTCTGCAATTTGCTGGATTTTGTTTTTAAGCAATACCTCGATGACCCTGGAGTAGCTGTTAATTAGGCTTATCGGTCTGCGATTTGCTGGTATGGCTGGATCTTCGTTTTTCTTAGGTATTGTAACAATAACTGCGTGCTTCCATTCTGTTGGATAGTAACTGCACATAAGGATCTTATTAGCAATTTCCGTTAGAGTTTCTATTGCTGCTTGTGGAAGTAGTTTAAGTGCCAAGTTTCTTATTCCATCCGCTCCCGGAGCTTTTTGCGGGTTTAAATCTTTAATTCTGTTCGTTACTTCTTGTTTGTATATTTCTAGATGTTCCAAAAATTACAACTTGTTAATTTTTAATTTTGTATTTGCCCCTGCCTGCTTCACAATTGTTATCGAATTGTTGCTATTTGATAATTGTTCTTCAAAATGATCTGCACATATTTCAGCTTTTTGATCATCTTCAAATACCAATGTGCCATTTTTGGTTATAATGAGACCATTTTGCTCTGGTTGTTTTCTTACTTTCTTTAAGAATTTTCACACTTTTCTTCACCATTCAGTTCACAGGCGTCAACTATTTCTGTCTGCTATTTCTCTCTTCTTTTCTTAAAATCATACCATTTACTTTCTTTTGTAGTGTTCTCAACTTTGCCTTATCATGTGGGTGTCGGGAAGCCGCAAATCGTTTCTTTTGTGTATTTTTCTCAGTTATTAAGCAATTCTCTTCCTTATTTAATTTCCATATGTTTTCAATTTGTGTTGCTGTCGTGGAATTGTTTATTACTTTCTGTGTATATTTCGTAAGATGATCTACTTCTGCATCTATATCTTCTCGAGTTTGGATTATTTGTTACAAGGGTTTGAATTTTTCCATAGCTGAATAGCGTAACCAGTTTGTTTTTGTGGATGCTTTTTTAGATGCTAGTTCCAGAAGTACTGGGAGATGATCAGAAGATAAACCATATTTCACCTTACATGCTTCTGTTTTACGAATTTTACTTTTACTGTTTTACTCTATTGTTTGTATTTGAGGGTATAGATGTGGCTTCATTAGGCCCGATAATTTGAATGCCTGGTTTTTGTTTTTCATACGAAAATAATTTTGTTCCGGCTTTGTTCTTTACTCTGCTTCCCCATGAGTTATGCTTTGCATTTCAGTCGCCGCCGGAAATTCCATATTCCGTGTTACCATATTTCAGAATTTCGTCAAAGCCTTCATTAACTATACACAATGAAGGTCATAAATACATTACGATAAGAGTTACTTCTTCACCTCCAAAACTTGTTACAATTGCCACTATTTTAACATTTAGACCATGCATTTCTACCTTTTTACAGCAGAATTCCTGATTGCTATTGATACACCACCACATCGTTGCTTGCCGGCCCGCCCGTCTTCTATAAAAATAGTGAAACAAGGAATTTTTACTCTGGTTCAATTACTAAGTCTTGTTCCGCTCATTAAAATTACTAATATTTCTTCTTTCTCTAAAAGAGTTTTTAATTCTGGTAATCGGCTGATTAAATCATTTACATTCCTAATGCATTAATAGATTTTAGTAATTCTGGCAGCAGGCCCATTAAAATCTTTCTAATCCTGTTGTCCAGGTCATCTGCACTTGTTGGAGACTTTGAGTTATTGTTGCTTGAGCTCTTTCTGCATAGCTCACTTCTGGTATGACGTGTGACGCTTTTATGCATTGCATCTTTTGCTGTTCCTGAAGTCTTTTTATAAAACTCAGGTTTTTTGGACACTGCGAATCGGTTGATTTTTACTCACCAGTGCATAAGACGCATTTTGGGGTTTCCTTTTTGTCTGGGCACTCTATCGATGGATGGTTGCTTGCACAATACATACATTGCGCCTGACGCATTACATCTGTACTGGATGTGTCCATATCGTTGGCACTTGTAACACTGCTGAGTTCTTG
>WYDF02292619.1:0-16169 GCA_009867245.2 Adranes taylori | reverse complement strand
ACACTGGTTTTCTTTCGATGTTGAATAATAAAGCGATGGAAAGATAATATTTTCTCTTCATACTCTTGTGGCATTTTTTGACATATTTTGGTTATGGTTCGCATGCTAAGTCCATGACGCTTCGTAAACCTGTAGCACCAACCAACTCCAACCTTAAAGTCTGTTAAGTTCCACTGTAGCGCTAGCTTACGAGCGTATATTCGAATCATTTTTGTATTAATTCCCATGCTATTTTGACGGTGTCCTTGAATCCATTTCAATACGTCATCTTCTAGTTTTGGCCATTTTGCATTCAGTCCTATATTTGCACATTTAGTCTTCCTCATTTTTTTTCAGTTCTTCTTTAGTAACCCGCCAATCGCGAATGGTTTTTTCTGTTGGTGGAGGGCCGAAATTCCGCTCAGCTGCTCTGTTTCCATGTTCTTCTGCATATGCTATTACTTTCAATTTATATCCCGCATCATATGAATACCTTTTAATTTTGCCATTGCGAAACTAGCTATTAACAAACATATTGTACTCTTACCGATAACATAAATCACTTTCAATTCAAGTTCACTTGCACCGTAGACTGTAAACACGCAGTATAGGCTTGACCATGTTCTGGGTTTGTGATGGCGGGGCTGGAGGGAGACAGTGTTAGCAAGCTTGTGAATCTTCACAACTCATGTTCGTCGCCACGATGCACTCTTGCTGCCAGTTGAATCCAATGTTGCTAGATAGAGATAGGTTTCCCGCGGCATCGAATATATGGCCATTTTTAAGACTGGCGGAAATATTAAATCAAACACTGGACATTTTTATATTAATTTCGAGTATAAGACGCCCATGAATTTTGGAGGCAATGTTTTGGAGAAAAAAATAAGTCTTATAGGCCGTAAAATACGATAACTGTCTTTTTCTTCATCCGTTCTTTTGTGAATCAAATTTGAAGGTAAAATTGTCACGTTTATATAACATTAGTTTAATGTTTTGGATTAAGGCAATCACTGTTTTGCTCTTTTCTTATTGTTAAAAGCCTTTAATCTTTTTCATTCGTTTTTGGTAGATAATTACTTTTATAACTACTTTTATAATTTTTAAATAAATAGTATAATTTATGTGTTTATAAATAGTTTATTGATTAACTTTGATGATAAATTTCATGGATTAATATTTTTATAATAATTACTAGTGTTCAGAATGTAGGTCATAAGTAAAGTCAATTATGCTTATATTTTTAGAAACTGTATTCATTAGTTATTTATTAAAATTCATGACTTTTGTTAATTAATTCTTGTAGTCTGAAGATGGGATATTCCTTGACGCCGAAACGTGTCGTGGTTTTGTAAAGATCGATAAACGTTTTAAACGTTTAGAGGAGTACTGTGTTTTTTTATTCTTGTATAAAAATTGAATTTTTGGAATAATTAAAAACTGAATTTGAAAATAACTAAAAATGATACATTTCCGGGTCTATAAAAAAAGAAGTAAAGCTTTTTCACAGTGCTAAAGTCGAGTTCACCTACCTACAAAATTTTGTTCACATCGGCTTTGTAGTTTGGGAGTAACGGAAGAACATGCACTCAGATATTTTTCAAAAATCACTTTTTTGGGTTCAAGGAGCATTGCGGGATTTAAGCCATCAACTTTAGGGGGGATTCTATACTATTTTGAAAATTAGACTCTCGAATATGGAGTTTAATCCCATTTTTGGGCAAAAATTTTTGTATTTTAAAAAGTATTGAGTTTTGTTCATACTGATATTGTTTATTGACAGGATTTTGTTTCATATTATAAGTGTGCTACCACTGAGATCTCGAAAAGCTGGACAAGTCTTCCTGGAATTAATTGTCTCATTCTTTCTTTCTTCCCTCTTCAATTATACAATTCAACTGAAGGCATAGTTGACGGCCAATATCTTAGTGAACATTGACCACTATTTGTAGTGTTCTCAAGAAAACTTTTTTACTATCTATTCTAGCGTAATATACTTAATAATTATATTTTTTATTATTCCATATATTTGGGGGTTGCTGTGCGCCTCCGTAAATCCATCCATGTCAGGGAGTTCTAACACGTGTCTGCTAAACATCACACCACCAAAAAATTTCATAAATCTTATATTTTTCTCATGCCCATATGAGAAAAATACTACTGCGTATACTAAAATGTACTGCTAAAAATACTAAAATGTACTGCGTACCTACAGCGGTATGTTATATATAAGCAGCAATTTTGTCTGCATATGAAAACATGACATGAATTACGCTTAACTAAATTCGCCACATTTGATTGTATGAAATACAGACCACATCATATGCTTCCATTATCTTTACAACATATTGAGAAGAAATATATTTTACTGACACAAAGATATATTTTTGACTTCTACTTGTGCCAAAAAAATTTAGACCACAAAATAATTCTTCACTTTGAATTTCACGTCAGCCGCAAATTTTAATTTTCATAAATTATGTTTTTTCAACAGAGGAACTTTTCTTAGTTCTCCGGTATCTGCATTCGCCAAATTTATAACTAACTTTCTTCCTAAGGTTTCCGAGATAAAATTTAAAGTTTAATTACTGTTACAATAACAGACTTCTTAATTCATGATATGAGTTAGGACCAAGATACGAGTTCTATGAGCTAGAATCAAGTTACAGAAATTCTAATTTTGCTTGGTGTAAAGAGATATTGCTGTTTTGCTGAACACAGTTGAATAGAGTGTTTAGTAGTCTCACTTATTCGTCCTTCGCTTGTCCGACATTCCGTCTTATCTGACGTCTCCCGCAATATAAGCAACCAGGCAATGAGAAAATGCGTCGTGTATTAGCAAGCGTCTAGTTTTTGTGGTCATTGAGTGTACCGCTACCACAAAGGTTGCGCGACAGACTGTACACACTAAAATTCGCGCGCGCGCGTTTCTTTAGCCTGTGTCTCCAGTGTCATTCACCCATAATCTCACTTCGCTCTGTCATAGCTCAGTACACCGATTCGCATAGTGTAGTGCGAATCGGTCTACTAACTGTGTGTACTGTACTTTACATATTGTATTGATTATTACGCTATTATTAACGATAAGAAAAAAGGTTGTTGTATCGATGCAACAAAAACTTGAGACAATCAAAAGACTGGACAAAGAAGAGACAATGCAGAAAGTTGCTGATGACTATGGCGTCGGACGAGTAACAAGATTTTTACATCTTTATAAAGTATGCACATACAGAACTTTTAATATCAGTAAAATCTTAAGCAAAGTCGTTGTAGCCCTATATATTAGCAACTTAAACGTTAAAAATTTGTAAAACTTTGTTCGTTTTTCCTTTACTCGGGTTTTAACCTTCAAAATATATTTCCCGACTTTTTCGCTTATCCAACGGCATGGCGGCCCGTTTATATCGGATAAGCGAGACTCTACTGTATTATGAAATACTAACACATGAACGTTTTAAATAATATATTATTTATTCAATGTCAATAATAAACAATTCGAGTAGATATGCGTTACAATTAAAAATAATTTAGGAAGATCTTAAATGTATGTTTTTATTAATTCTAGATATGAAGTAATTAGTTGGTCAAACTTTATGAATACTTTTCTTTATGTACAGAGAATTTTGTGAAAGATATTAACTAATCTTATGCACTTAATTATTTATATAAAATTGTCCATTATAAATGATTCAATTTAAAGTAGGTATGCTTTTTCGTTTCTGTGAATTAGTTGCTGTTAAAGTTGTTACTTTAGCTAAAGACGGTCGCAGGTAAGAAACTTTTTCGTGTTGTAAATCGATAATTAAATGGAAAATTAAAAGGCGGCCTAGACAAGGCTGTAAAAGTTTTACAACGCAAAACGATAACCGTTATTTTAAACTCCAAGCTTCACAAAATCAAGCAATTTCAGCTCCGCAACTAAAAAATGAATTATTGAATACAAGACAAGTTACTGTAAGTTAAAAACAATAAAGAGAAGACTTTAGGATGCCGATTTAAATTCGAAACTTCTTCTATGGTTCCCCCACTTCACAAAATCGACCGATTACGTTGCACGCGCTCATGCTGATTGGGGTGAAGATGCATGGAGCAGAGTTTTTTTCACAGATGAAACTAAAATACAATTGTTGAAGTTACATAAACGTGATCGAGTCCATAGAAGAACTGCAGAACGATATGATGTATGTAATCTTGTTCATATCGTCAGCTTTGGTCGAGGTTCCATTATGCTATTAGGTTACATAGCTGGCTTTTTAAAGTTAATTTGAAAATGAATGCAGACTGATACCCCCAAAACATCATTAAAGAAAATGTTGCACCATATGGCGGCTTCTTTAGATAAGATAGATTTGTATTAATGCAGAATAATTCCCCGCCACATATAGCCGAAACAGCACTCCAGTATCAGGATTGCGTCAATACATTAACCTCCATTAAGTCCTGATTTACGCCCCATAGAGCACCTATAGGATATGCTCAAACGCCATATACGAGCTCGAAATCCAGCGCCTAATTCAATTGAGAAAATAGGAACCGCAATTCTTTTTTGCGGAATTGTATTACGTATCATAATACAGTAAACAAAAACAGTAAAGATTTTCTGCAAAGCATGCCCAGAAGAATGTAAGATGCAACTAGAGTTGGATCCGTTACTAATTCATCTTCATTTAAGTTGCAAAAAATTGTAATTTTATTGTTACTGTAGCTCTTTACTATTAAATGCTCTAACTAAAACCAGTCTCTTTTACAATCACAAACAAATATGTGCGAACGCTATCATACAAATGGGAAAAGAATACAATTGGAAATAAGAAACGCATAAAGGTGATACAAAAATTTAAAAAAAAGTTCACAATAATTTTATCCGTGAGTCTAAGAGTAAAGTTTAAATTGCGTAAATAACCCAAATAATTTTTACACGTTTTCATATTTTTATAGTGCGGTCCATTTTAAGGGTTAAATGCAAATTAAATCAAAAATCAAATAGTAAGAGCCAAAGTAGTGGACAACTAAGTGCGAAAAATCGATGACAATCTTATAAGTTAATATTATATTCTTAATGTAAACATAAAAGCAATGTTTAAATATCTACTTAGAAAATTTATTTTGATCTATGTTAGCATCTAAATTTAGCGACATTTCTCCTCATGGCATATAATATTTAAAATTACAATAACTTTCAAACTTTCTCCGTATTTTTATTTAAGTTACATTAACTTTCGAGACAATAAAATTTATAATAAAGAGTAATAATCAGGAACTCGTGTAACTGGGAAGTAGAACTGAACTTATAAAACGATTTTCAGAATTCGTGCACCATTTTCTCAAATTTCATAAATTGATTTCTCTAGAACACTACTACTATAAATAGTTTTTACTTAAATAGTTTAAAAATCGAATTCAAACATTAAATTAAATTACACTAGTTAAATTACATTACTAGTTTATAAAAAAAACACATGATATCTAAAAATATATAATATAGAAGCATAAATCAAATTAATTTCATTTGAAAGTTTATTGTTCAGGTCCGCTCCGTAAGTCCGATGCCCAAGTCACGTGAATGGTATAAACATAAATTGGTAGAAAAAAAAGGTATAAAAACACTACTGTGGACAACGTAATTCAATCATATGTGTTATATAACTCATAAGTTCTTTTTTGAGTCAAGCTTAGCATCAAGTTATACTCCAAACACTTGAAATTATTAAACATAGTGATGCTCATTGCATATGCACACACAAGATGGTGGGAAAGAAGCATAGTTATGCGAAATAAATAAACAAAACAAACGGAAATGGAAGTCAAAAAATTGTATGAATCAGCTCTTCCTCATCCAGTTAGCAAGCTTGATCTTAGTAAATTATAAATTAGGTAAATTGGTAAATTATAAATTAGAATCCAGCTTGATCTTGCTAAATTATTTGATGAAGTCAAAAAGTGGTTTTTATAATACTTTACTAGAAACTAATCATTAAGAGAAGGAGATGATATTGATTTGGATGACAATAACAGTGGTGAAACCGATTAATATTAAAATTTTATTTTCAATATTAGTTCTTACATTAAAACCTCTATGGAGGGTGGTTTTACATTAATGTAGCCTTCGATAGATGGCGTAACGTGACAACGAACGCCATATTGGTTTTGACATCTGCCATCCAACACATGACGTCTATCAAAGTTTCAAGGAAAAAGTGGTTTTTACAGCCCTCGCAAACAAGCAAGCAACTTTTGTGTTTTGTCAAAAATGGAAAGTCGAATATCGTTCAGTGATTAAGTTCCTTCGGAAAAAAGGAAAAAACATGCGGAAATTAAAGCCAAACTGGATACTGTTTATGGCGAGTCTGCACCGTCGCTAGCAAACAGTTAAAGTTTGGAAAGCTGAATTTCTTCGTGGTCGTACGAGTATTTTTCATGATGACTACCCAGGGCCTTCAAATATCGTGGGGCTTCCCAGGGCCTTCAAACTACACCAGAAATCGTCACAAAATCCATGATATGATTATGACAAACCGTCGAATCAAAATCCGTGTGCTAGCAGAGGTTGTAAACATATATTGAGCGTGTACACGACATCATATACAAACATTTGGATATGAAAAAGCTACCCGCGCAATGGGTGCCTCGTTTACTTACTATCGAAAGAAAATGCACACGTCTAACGGATTCGGAGAAACTTTTGGCAAAGATAAAACGTGATCCGAAGAATTTTTTTCATAGATACTGTTGTTCGTCAGTGTTGATGAAACGTGGGTACATTACTACACGGCAGAGGCGAAGGAACAGTCAAACCAGTGGAGAAAAAGTGGCCAAGGCCCATCGAAGAAGGGAAGGACAACCCGATCGGCCGGTAAGGTAATGGTAGGTGATTTTTGGGATGCGAAAGGCAGTATTCCCGATTTATTACTTGCTAAAGTGTAAACCTGTAACTGGTGATTACTACGCAGCATTATTGGAGTGTTTCGACGCCGAATTGAAGAAAAACCTCTGCTTTGGCTCATCAAAAAGTTCTCTTCCATCATGGCTCACAGAGCGGCCGTCGTGCACGCAAAATTGAACCAATCAGGCTGCGACATCTTCCTGTTACCAAACCTAAAAAAAATACCCCAGAGGACGCGGTTTTGCAATAAACGATTAAGTAATGATCGAAACTTCCCACTATTTTAGAGCTCGAGCAAAATTACTTTTCAGAAGGGATGAAGAAGTTGGAAAGTCGTCTTGAAAAGAGTATTAGCTTAAAAGGGAACTATGTTGAAAAATAAATGATAAAAACAAAAATTGTGCGTTTTCTTACTTACGCTAGATTTCCTTCAAATCACCCTAGACTAATGAATTTTTTGTTATTGATATGCTAAAATGTATGAAATTAAAAAAAACATGTGTGAACAACATTCGTTTGTACATATTCGGTCTTCTACTTTAGGATATAGTACTACTGTCCTTGTGAAAAAGTACACACCCCATTCATCTTAATATTTGTTAATGGAACGAACCTGTTAATTGATAATATTTATTATAAGATTTTAACATTTTTATGTAACTTTTACACTCAATTATGTAAGTGATAACTTTTTAATAATTTTGTACTGCTTAAAAAGGCATTCAGTTATGTCCCAAATCAACAATACAAAGTAAAAAATAAGTGAACACAAATAATAGTTATAATATAATTTTATATCGTCATCTCACTTTCTTAGGAGGAGGTTACATCCTCCTGAAATTTATTTCTCAACTAATACGGTTTCGATCGTGATCATCCCGATACAATGGAGTTAAAGATTGAAACAGTTAATTCCCGCGGAGTGCGTATAAAAATCATCGACAACAGTCAAAATATACATCTTCTCTATTGCAGAAACAAAAACACACGAAGATATATCTAACTTCAACAAATATCTAACTTCAAAGGTTAGCAAAATAATAATCTCTTAGGACTAGATAATATGAAAGGAACCGCTTTAGCCATTCATAATAATTATGTCAGTACTCCATTTCACCGCTTCCACAGTTTCAACACCTTAAGTGTACTATTACATTCCATTCTTATTATAATTCATCTTCGGCCATTCTTCAATTTATTTTAAGGCATTCGAAAATATAATCATTAGCGACTTTAAAGCGCACCACGTCGATGATGGCTACCCGACGACAAACCCTAACGCCAATATTTTAACTAACTGTCTTACTAACACCCATTAGAAATACAGAACTCAGTATCTGTGACACGAGTTTATCAATTATTGATCACATACTGACCATTGTAGTGGCGCAGCTAAGGAGAGAGTTTTGGGGTCGTAACATCTAAAAGTAACAGGGAAAGGTTCGTTTTCCATCTCTTATGCTTTCTAAACAATGTGAGCCTAGAATCTTGGACCCACTCCAAATATAAATGGGCCCACCCCAAATATAATTTCCGAGAGCGTCAATGTGTCACTGAAAGTGTAATTCAACATATGGAACCAAAGTGCTTCGCCGGCACTTTAGCAACTTTCAAATCTTGTTCGGAGCAAAAGCTTATATCTCCATCATTACGAATCACTATTCGTGATATTGAAAAGGCAAATTGGTAACATCTCCAAAACAAAATTCTGAAATAGACGACATTGCTGCCAATTTATTAGCAATCATTCAGATGCAGCATCAAAATGCAGTCATCTGAAAATATTATTCCACAATAACCATTACAGTTCAAATGTTCAACAATACTTTTTGGAACACTTTTCGAGCACGATTTTCTTGGAGAAACAATCTTGTATATGATTGAGCTGCCACACACTAAATGAAGTAATCCAAACACTAAATAAAAGCAAAATTACTGCTCCTGGTTCAGATGCATTAACTCGTCGTATCCTCAGACAAATTCCTACAGAAAAAATCTTACTTTCATTTCAATTAATTGGAAAACTGGCCAAATGGTCATGATTCCCAAAACCACGAAAAGGTTCGCGACATGACCTTTGAAAGAATTTACCCACCCACTTGTAAAATTCCTAGAACTAATAAAATTGGTTTTAGATCATCGAGCTCTACTCCTTTTGTACAACAGTCACGATCTGCCGATCTCCCAAAAGTCTCTGTAAGATATTTAGATATTTTTAAAAATTTTATCACTTTATAGGATTATACTTTCTTTATTAAAGAGTTTTGGGACAACTACATATAAGAACGTACCCATACGGTGTAAAATTTTGGATGAGACTGAATATTTATAAAAGATCATAATTATTTCTAAAATATTATGAAAGTATTATTATCAAAGTGAGATGACAAGATTTTAAATATACTTCATAGCACAAAAGTAAAACACAAAATAAATAAATCACATATAAAATAATTATTTGTATATATAAAATATAATAAGCGTTATTTATCTTTGGACACAATATCAAATAATAGTAATGACTAAAATCGAGTATGTTCGTAGACTAGAAATTGCTTTTGTACGTTAAACGCTACTAAAAACTACATTATGTACAGAAGTTGATAACGAGAAATGTGTTAATCAACCTTAAGTGGAATAAAAGCTGGCTCGCCTTTGAGATAGTTGGTAATTTCGCTGATACAGAATCCTTTAGCGATTAAAATTTGTTCGGTTGGAAAATTGTAAATTAAGGATAGATGAAATACCATATTTGCTGCTGCTACTACGTATTCGCACAAAGCAAACCATGTGAATGCTGTCAAATAGAAATATTAAATCATAAAGTAATATTTTTATTTACAGATAACAATCTAGATCCATATAAAAAACATACAAAATAACAACTCCAGGCTAAAAACGTAGTAACTATCATTATTTTGTTAAATAATTCTAGAGATTAAGATTCGATTTGTCTCCATTCTCCAAAAAATTAATAGAGTCCAAAAACTTTTCAAGAGTCAAGCGTTATGATCAATACAACCTGTGCCATGAAGATGGCCGAAAAAAGTTGAAACTATAGTTAGAATCTGAGCCTTGTTCAATAAATGGTAAATACCAAGCTAACTATTTTTACCAATGACAAACTATTGTCATTTAAATAATTTATTTAATTTATTTTAAATAATTTGTTTTAATCGTTTTATTTTTGGTCGCAGTCTTAAAACATATTTGTGGCATCATGTATTTATTGTAAACAAACTGAAGCATATTAAGGTATATTTTAAAATTGTTAGTAGAGCTTTAAAATTGTCAAGAGTCAATCTAAATAGTCGACGCAAGAATCGAAAGTCAAATACGGAACATTTTTGGCCAACACCTCTATTTGTAAGTACAGGAAGAGCAAAGAGCAAAGGTTATTAAAACAACCTAGAAAAAGTTGTTTTAAACATACTTTTAGGATTGAATAATCATACGGAATAAAATATTCTAAAGTTTGCAATCAGCCAGGGTATTTACTATTTTTAAAATATAATTAATTTATAATATTATACATAATATTTTGAAAATATAAATATAATTTACTACTTATTTATTAATACATTCATGTACTTACCCAAATCATGACATAAGAAACGATGTTTAAGGAAAAAACCAACCATTCCAATGGTACATAATATTGACAAATAAAATAAGGCCCTCTTATATACAATTTCTTTTTTGAGAATTGAAAGGTTTTCACTTGCAACGGATATATTTTCTAACGCTTTTATACAGCAATACATGTGTAACAAACTGGAGACCATAAATACTATAAAGAGTTTCTCATGAACAACTGGAATAAAAGAAATAATAAATTATTTTATTATACTCAATGAAATACAGTAATTACAATAGTTATTCAATATAATAATAGTAAAACGAGAAAGCTATAATTAACGAAGGATTAAATAAAATTAGTTAACGGATCCGCCACCCAGTTTTCCCTATGCTCAAAGTTACAAAGTTTAACTAAAAACTACATAACGCAAAGGTTAATTATTTAGAGTTGGTCCTACCACCTTGCATTTAAATTTTCCATTTTTAGATTTTTAGTAAGCTTTCTACTTGAGAACATTAAAACAGTGAACACTTCGTGTATACAAACAATTTCGATCTCATTTTTAAAGCATAACCCGTGAAGAACTTAAGAAAACTTTTGGTCTACCATATATACTATCAAGCCGAAAACGTTCAGTAGGAGCAGCAACAAGCGCCCTACAGGTTTTCCTAGTTATGCTCACGCGGTCCGAGAGTGTACGGCAAAGTCTATCGTCGAGATCATTCCAATCCCCCTCCCCGGTACAACAAAAGCATCTGATTAAAGCCAGAACTGTGCAAATAGATATCTTACACGTAATAAAAAAATAGATGTCAGTTCAACTGGTAAAAAAAAAAACAGAGAAGAAAGTTACTACTTGTACAGATGTACTTACAATAATTTTCAATATTTGAAATATATGTAACACCAGCCAATGCTGATATCTCAATATTATTCAACCAAAACGCATAATCGAGCCACTTCTTTGTTGCCATTACCAATCTCCGTTCAGTATATGCACTGATGTTATTCATTTGATATGCTCTATATACTGTTGCGATAATATATCTTGGTCCAACATGTAATGCAACACTTGCGCGCCACAAATATCGCTGAGGACTTATTCCTGTTATAGCACTTATAGATGGAATTATATTATAAACCTGTTTTAGCAAAACAAATATAAATGGAATTACATTAAACATAATTATTCTATCCATACTTACTCGGCAGTGAGTTTCATGTACATCATCATACTGAAAAATATATGCTGTAACGAAACAAGTTAGCAATGCTACAAAAGGGCATGCAACAGTTACCATACATAACTTTTTAAAACTTAAATAGTAATGTATGGTTACAGTTTTATTAATGTCACCACCAGGTGCATTCATTTCAGTAGAATACAACTAAATTTTAACATGTATGGAAGAACTTCATCAGACATATAGTTTCAGGAACATCTAAAACAAGTCATTTTATAAAGGATCAATAAACATAGCAGATTTTACTTACTTGTTCGTACAAAAATAACATTTTAATTACAGCAAAAACATTTTCATATTTAAAAGAAACTGAATAACTATAAATATTTTTATTTTAACGTAAAATATATAAATAAGCACATTTTAAATAATTTAAATGTCAGATGTGTCAAAACCACAAAATGTCAAAATCAGCGAGAAAATGTAATCAATTATATTAAGAACATCCATTCATAGAGAGTACTACTAGTTACAGCAAAGGGCGGCTATGTCTAGTTCGTCCCTTTAAAGTGAGGCAAAGCGAGAGGGATATATTGTGGTATTTCTCACTCTCTTGTACTTATTTATGTAAGGCTGTTGACGATATTCGGCTTCGCGTATTTACATTATTTAAATATTTTACCTTGCATGTGGATTAATTCATTTCATATATTTATAGCTCTAACCATGGTGGTATATTGCTATGCCTTTGGTTGCAAAAATTTGCACAGTGAGCAGAAAAATTATATATTCATAGGTAGGTTACATTGTAGGCGTTAAAGTTAAGATATATGTTATTGCCAAAATTTTTACGTGTGTTTATTTCTTAAACTTTCCTTTCTTTCATTATAAGTTTCCTTTAAATCGCCCAGAGCTATTAAAACAATGGATTACAGCCAATGTATTAAAAAATATCTTTATTAACAATAATTATATAAATATCTACGTAAGTTTTATAGCCCTAATGTGCGAGATTGTCATCAAAAAAGACAGTTAGTCAGTTAGTTTGTCGTGAGTGAGCGTGCAAATGAAGTAAAGAAGGGACAGAAAATGTTCGCAGACAAAATGTTTTGGGCACGTCATTTAATCTAGTTTTTAATCGTTTTGTTAATCATTAAAACATTTAAAATAAAAGGAGACCATTTATTTAACAATGGGTACTATTCTTAAACTACCAGAATTTGCAGTGATCATTTTTTATTAGTAGATTATATGGAAGGTACAACTTTACGGTTAAATCCCAGAGGCTTTAACTTTCCCTTGCATTTGCAAAAGCAATGCACAAAACAAAAGACAATAACTAGTTAAAGAACAGATGAAGAACAAACTAGTCAAAGAAGTAATTTATTTTACTTAAGTAACATAAATAAATCTATAGAAAAATGTTTAAGGCACGAATATCGGGTGTGAAGGTATTACACAGACTTAACTAAAAGTATTTGAAAAATTTGGCTCCAGTAAATGGCTATGCAAGCGGTGTGATAGGCAATGTGAAATAAGTTTAAAACGCAAAACAAGGGAGTTGCTAAAAAAATGTATGGAACTAGTAGAGGCAAATATGGAGTTACTCAAAACCCTGGAAGGGAAAGAGAATAATCTGGATCAGATAAATGAAAGAGTCGACAAAGAATATACATCGGATACAAGGAGAGAAACACGGGAAAATAACAACTCTTATGCAGATATAGTAAGGACAAAACTAGAGAAATATCAGGTGTTAGTAGTAACCACTAAGAAGGGAACAAATTACAATGGAGCTGAGATATTAAAACAATTGAAGGAAAATATTGAGTTTAAAGATTTAGAAGGAGGGCTTGTGCAATGTAGAATCAGTAAAAGTGGGGCGGTAGTATTAGGATGTAATAAAAAGGAAGATATCATAAAGCTAAAAAATTAGACTGAGAACAAACTGGTGGGCGATAAATTTTAAATTGATAATCCTGGCAAAATGAAATATCTTAAACTAGAAGGGGTTGTAGATGAGGAAATATTTAAAGCAGATGAAAAAATAAAAGCATCTGTAATAGAAAACTGCGGTGCACAAATGGACAAAGAAACAGTAGATAACACTATAATAGTAAGCAAGCGCAGTAGGGCGGGCTATGGGCATGTAATATTACATACTCCGAGTGATCTATACAACAGTATAATAAAACAAGGCAATGAGTGTATGACAGCAGAAGAGCACGTGTATGTGATACGATGTTAGAAATTCTGTGAATTTGGTCATGTCGGAAATAAACGCAATAAAGGGGTGCGGTGTTTGCAATAAAGTGTGGTGTTAAGCATTCCAGATACAGTTGCAACAATGTAAGATGCTGGAAATGTTTGAATTGGAATAAAAAAGTCTCGGTGGAAGTTAATATTGAAATAGAGCACATAACCCGAATTATCCATATTTAAAATATATGCAGGAACAAAGAAAAAAGAGATTGAGAGATGAATAGCAATTAAGGCAGAACCAAAAAGGTAATACTATCTATCACTTGAATGTGCAGAGCTTGTATAGTCATACTAATGAAATAAGATCTTTTTTGTGTAAAATTAAGTCAATATCTTTATGTCTAACAGAAACAAGAATAACAAGAAAAATTATATATTCATTCAAAGAAATAGGAGAAAATGAGATATATGCGGATGGGTACAAAATATTAAGATGTAGTTCCGAAAATAAAAGGACAGGAGGAATTGTAGTTTATATAAGGGAAGACATAAAACATAAAACAAGAACAAATGACATTGACGAGAAATATAGTCTTCGAGTTGAACATAAAAGAGTGCTTAGACAAATGCTCTGAAACAATCGTGTTCACAAGAAAAAAGGGCAGTGAATGGTTCTCAGAAAGTATAAAACAAACTATAAAGAAAAAGATGAGTAATTTAAAAAATTAAGGAGGAACAGACACCAAGACGATTGGAATGAATAAAAAGCTACGTAATAAATATACAAAGAAATAAGAGAAGATAAAATACAATACTATGACAAACTTGTTCAAGAGCTGGTAGGAAACCCAAAAAAGCTATGGAATATGTTAAGAGAGATTACAGGGGGGAAAAGACAGGCTTTTACAAGACACCGACGAAATATCAGTAGAGGTGGTAAAACAAACCATTGAGGCAATAGGATACCCTCTACTGGATATCATAACACATCCATCGAGAATGGGTAGGATACCGAGAACATTAAAGAGATCTATGATTATCCCCATTCATAAGGAAAAAGGAGTAAATAAAGAAAAAAACATGAGACCTATAAACATCTTACCGACTGTCGAAAAAATACTGGAACAAGTTATATATGAGCAATTAATGGAATTCGTAGAGGAAGGGTCCCTACTTGCTTCGGAACAATCTGGATTTAGAAGCAACCACTCTACAGAAACCGCAATACAAGTAATTATAAATAGATGGGAAAAGGTAAGGAACCAAGGAAGAAGGGTGATGCCGTTTTCTTGGACTTACGTCTGCTAAAAAAAGTTAAAAAATATAGAATCAGAGATCGGGCTCTTTCATGGTATAGAAAGTAACTAGAGGACAAAATACAGCTGGTACGTGGTGGAGACATAACTTCAAAAAGTAAATAAATCACCGTAGGTGTACCTCAAGGAAGCAATTTGGGCCCCTTATTCCATATATTGTGCATCAACGAGCACTTGGTGGACGTAATAAAGGAATGCGGAGTGCATCTTTTTGCAGATATACAAGCGTGGCTACATGAATAAAATGTCTACTAATATATCTAAAACAAAGGTGATGTGTGTAGGAGGTGCAGAAGAATATGAAACGTGAAAATAGATAATGAGAAAATAGACTGGGTATGTGAATTCAAGTATCTAGGCGTGTATATCGATATTAAACTTCAATTCGATTCACATATAAATAAAATAATAAAGAAAGTAACGTCGGGTACCTATTTCATCACGAGGGCGGCATCTCATTTGAACATAAGGACGAAAATATTGTATAACACAATGGTGAGAAGTAGGTATAATTACTGTGGTACTGTCCTGCTTAAAGCCACGAAACAATTGAATAAACTACAACTTCAGCAAAATAGAGCTATGCGATGCATACTGCGTGCAAATAGGTACACCAAGATTGAAAATATGTTACGCAGCCTAAAATGGATAAATATTGAACAAGAAACAAAGAAAAACGTGGTTTTTATGAAGAAAATTATAAGTGACCAAACATCAAAGTATTTATCACAACTTATGACAGCGAATGGGGAAATTCATAATCATGACACGAGATCGAAAGAAAACGTACACATAGAATTTAATAAGAAACTATGTTTATTAGAAGCTTGTGTGAGAGAATATAACAAAACGGCAAAGTGTACAATCCAAGATAGAAATAATTTTAAGAAGAGTAAAGTTTTTAGTACAATAAGTTCAAGTAACCAAATTAGTATTAATTATGTCAAAAACAAGTATGGTCAAAGGACTAAATATACATACATACATACATACATACATATATATATATATATATATATATATATATG
>WYDF02292608.1:0-16171 GCA_009867245.2 Adranes taylori | reverse complement strand
TCTGAGTATGAATTTGTCGATTATTTGGAACAACAAATGAAATATTATGATTTACAGTCTCGTGAATATAGCCCCGCTGTTGCAATCCTCGCCAACAAACTGTAATAATTCTTGTGCCAGGTTCTACATTTTCAAGAATAACTCTTTCGAGAGTTTGAGCATCGCGTTTAGGTACAACTTTTAAAATAGTTTGTTTGGTAAGCCAATCGATACCACCAACAACCCAACGCGTTATGCTTACTCTGCCACGATTATGTTTACGTTTTCAAACGCGCTTTCATCAATCTCCACAATGTGGCCAGGGCCTCCAATTTTAAAATTGTTTTCAATTCACCATGCTCTTATTAAACATCTTAACTCATTTAAAATATCCCGTACTTCGACATAAACTTGATTCGCGAGAAATAACTGATTGAGGGTACTTCATAATCCATACACAAATGACCACTAGCATCTTATGTATTGGTACAGATTTGATGGGAAAAAAAAGTTCCCGCACGTAAACTTTACTTCAATTTGCATTATCTGTTACCGCATCGATACATGGGTTCCTTGTTATTTTCGTTTCACACTATGTTCATATTACTTCCGCAATTATCACATATTTTCAATCTAGGTATAAAATTTTCCGCAACTAAGAATGTCTTAAGACCTTGCAAGGCAATACCTTGATAGCACTCCGAAATACTACCAAACATCTTAATAGATTTTTCATTTTTCATTTTTTTTTTCTTTAAGTGCATGTCAGGTATAGTCCATAGTATTAATAAAATCACATTGGGGTGCGCTGTAATATTCAAGTTTGCCCCTTATTTTCATTCTTTTCTTTACGCCACAGGTTTCTTTAAAGTATAATCGTTTTGTCTAGGATTCCGATTATGAGTTATTTAGAACATTATTTAAAGAATCGTTTAATCATAGAGGTTTTGTAGTCTAGACTTTATCCTTATAAAAGTACTGATCTCAGCAACAACTTTCAATATTAAAAAAGTCGTAATTTTAATGTTTTCGTTATTTCCAATATGTTCTTTCATCAAAAGCTGCATTAACTTTACAAGAAAAAAATATATTCCTATTAGAAAATCAACGTTGAATGCTTGTTCGACCCTTATAATCGGATTAAAATGGAAGCAGGCATATGTGTATTATTTTTTTCGGATCCTCTGACATTATCTTAAGCCATATAGGATGTGGTGCGTAAATTTTTTATTAGTGATTATTGAAATCATTATAGGTTATAGTGTTGTCCTCAATCATTAGTGCTTGATTGACATTACATTTTATAATATCCAAAGCAGTTTTAGATTTGTTTACTGCACTCATAATCTAATTATAAGTTACATGTGCTTTCGGCTTTTCTGTAATCATATTTTGTAATATTAGTTATTTCTTTCAAATTGTCAGGCGGATAGTTTTCATAATATTCATTATTTAAAAACTTCAGATTAATACGAAATATTCTTAAAGTGTCATTAAACCAGTTTACGTAGACATTTGCTTTAGGCACCGAAATGATCTTATGTTCTGGAAGTGCTAGTTGAAAAGCGGATAAAATTGTATCAAGAAAGGACGAAAACAGTTCTTGAGCATTATGTTCTTTATCCATAAAATAACAATCAACACTACTAATCATGGAGTAAAAATCAAATACACCTTTTTGTGTAATAGGTCTAATTATTCTCATATCTACCATATTCTTATCTGTTTTGGAACATGCAAATTCACATATTATTACTTTACGATCTGTTAAATTGATCGTGAACTTCGTATTTTAATGAACTTGACATATTTTCATAAGTCAGATCATAAGTACATAATCAGGTAATAAGTACATTTATTTAAACGAGTATTACTACTTACAATCACAAACAGTCCACTAGAAAGGAGTAAATCATTAAATAATATAAAATTTGAATCCTTACTTCAAAAATTAATATTATAGTCACCTACAGTTATTACAGTTTTGTTACTAAATTGTAAAATATAATTGAAGACATTCTCACAAGTATTTAAAAATTTATTAAAATCATCAGATGGAGAGCGATAAAAACATAATATTATAAGATTGAATTCAGTTAAGTATACGTCACATATCTCACAATCCAATTCTACAGACATTTTCCGTACGTTTTCCATAACAGTAAAGTTGTTACATAATGTACAACTTTACTAATACCATGACACCGTCATGCTGATGGATTGATCTAGTATAATAAGTTATGTTGCTATTATTATTTAAATTAAGAACTTGACATTCTGCTGCCTTTAGCCAATGTTCACTAATACATATGATATCATAGTTTATGGATTGAATAATTGATTCGAGTTGGTTCACTTTATTTCGAATGCATTTCACATTACAGTAAAATAATTTCAAGTTATGTATCCCACGTATGCCTACGTGGGGTGTCCCCCTGGACCCCATATTTTTATTTCATAATAATGTACGACATAAAATTATAAAATTTATTAAAACATAATAAGAAAAGCGAAAAACTAACCAAAAAAACTTTTTCTTTGTGCAGTTGTTCAGGAATCAATCAGATAATGAACACTCATACAACCCGCTCTTCAGCTTTTCTGTGAGTCTCACATATAACATTTTTGCATTTGTCACACTTTATCCTTGATTTCTTGTCTTCCATCCTAGGGCAGCGATAGCATCTAGCACGGTTTCTCTGTTCATCAGAAGCCTCTGCAAGTGCAAGAGTATGTTTCGTATAGACGCCACAGTGCTTCTATGACAGAATGAACTGGTGTTTTCAAGCGACGAATCATGTGTGCTCTTGTAAATTGATTGCCCAGTTCTAGAAGAAACACTCTTCTTCGATGTGACTCCTGCTTGTTCCATTCAGGATTTGTTTGCAAAAACAAAATATAAGAATTTAGAGCACATATGTCTAGGATATTCATAAAAAGCCTAAATGGCCGTCGAGCTGTACGTCTAGCACATATAAATTGTCAAATCATTTTATCAGCGTTGCCTACGCCTCCTTTGGTGCTGTTATAATCTAAAATCATATTATTATCTTCTTCGGAAATGCTTATTATATGAATGTTGTATAGACGAAACGTGGACCAATCGGGTGTATCTGGTTTACATTTTCTCACGGTCCCGAGTAATGTGAACTTTTTCTCTAACAGGAAGTTTGAGATCCCTGTCCCTTTTCTGGATTTCCACCTGGTGGTTTTCCAGTGTAAACCCATCATATAGAACAAATATGATGTTTTTGCAACAGCTAAGCCCCAAATTTTAATCCCGTATCTAGGTGGCTTTGATTTTATAAATTGTCTAAACGGGCATTTGCCCCGAAAACCTACTAAGCGTTCATCGACAATTACGCTTTCAAAAGGTTCAAAACCTTTTTTACAGTTTTTTGTGAACTACTCCCAAACGTCTCTGAGAGCTGCTAGTTTATCTATACATTTTGGATCTTGCCTTGTCTTTTTGTCACCAAATCTAATAAAACTCAAAATTTGCAAATATCTGTGACGCAATGCTGCTATAAAAAATGATCTTATGGTTTTTATCGGTCACCAGCAAATCAGCTCACCCCAGTAAACCAAACTCCCTCATCAGTTGACCATGCTATGGCCAAGGTATTGCAGGTTCCCTTGGCTGTAAAGCGAATGCTATAGCGCATATCTCATCTACAAGCTCTCAGCTTACCATAAGTTCTAAAGCTATTCCACTAAATACCAGTTCCAGGCCGAAGAGAATGATAAATCCTAAAGCCTCATAGAAACAAACTTTACAATCTCCCAATAATACACAATCGCAACAGGGAATGGAGTTTTAGTTAGGGTAAAAATCCCACACTATTGGATGCATGGGCATCCTTCGTTTTTTGAAGGTTTATCCACTTCCTACGTAAAATTTTTTTATCGGTTGTTCACATTTCACGTGCCGATTCTCGACAACATCTAAGAGCTCCTGCTTTCATTAGCACTCCTGGAAATGCATCTAGTTCCAGAGTATCAGTCTTTCCATTTTCGTTGGCGACCCGGATTTTTTCCATTCCAATAAGAGAAGATTCTTTCAGCTAGATATTCCACATGTATATGCCATTGAAGATTCTTCTTAACAAGGATACCCAAATATTTAAAGAAATTCGTTTGATGTATAAAGTCAAAACACTGGCAATCAATATTATTATGATGATGTTGGGAATAAATTTTTATAACTGATTATACAGGAACATTATTAGGCCGAGCACTAAAAATCATGAATTTCGTTTTGCAAGGAAAGCCTGTACGTACAGAGCCACTGCTGTATTTTACACATCCCTGAAGGTATCTTGCGTTCAACGTCAGTCCAAGACTCACCGTTACCTACAAAGGTCATGTCATCAGCATGTAAGATTATATTACCGTCCACAGGAATTTAAAGTAAATTGTTGATATAAATTAAAAACGAAATTGACCCAGGGAAAGTACGCTGAGAGACCTCACACCTGACAACCTTAGACAAGCTGTCGTGCTTGTCTAAGGTTGTCAATTTGTGTAACGGCTGATTATTTCATATCCTCTGTAAGTAGTAGGTCGATGAAATCTTTAGGCGTTACTGCATTTTGTACATAATGTGTTAGGCCAGGGTTAACAGTGACTATGTTTTTTATTAAGCGCCTGGTGGCTGGTTTTGAAATAGTAGACCATTTCGAACCAGAGTTAGAAATAAACTCTTCTCCAATTTCTTCTGTTTCCGTAATTTCATCTGTTCGTTCCTTATCAAATGGATCTTGAAAGAAGAGTAACTCCTTCATGTCATGACACTGAGACTTCAAATGTTGTACCTCATAAATGAGGAAAACATCACTAATTCGAAAATTTACTTTGTTTACAGAGTTATGTTTATGATATTTGAATACTACGATTAACAATATGGTAGCTACTACATGTTTCAAAATTGTTATCGTCATTTTTTTACAGTATATGTCTTGTATTAAATTGCTTAAGTTAGTACTAATATTGTAAAATAATTATTCTTGCTTTGACAGTAAGATGTCTAGTTGATCGTGGCTATGACGGAAATAGTCGTTTGAAATTTTTTACAATTATTTGTATTTCTAGAAGCTCTCTCGTCTGAAACCTAATCGATTATTCAAAAAATTCCGCAAGCACACTGCGTTATAATGATACCCGAAAGGGAACTTAATCTAAAAGCGCTTTTTATGAGCACATTGGAAAAAATTTATTCCCGAACGTGATCCGATAGTAAACCGCGAACAAATGTTTCGCAAGACCAAAAGATTTTATCCGCCACGCGACTCTGCACGCGTAATTTTTTTCTCCTCAATGCGTATGAGTGCACGGGTGTATGCGTGTGTGTGTGTTTGCGGGCGCGACTTTAAATGTGACTTGTTTGCAAGTTATATTAGGACTCTTCCTCGAAAACTTTTCCAAATTTATCGCATCACATACGTACGACAACAACGGCGATGGTTCGTGCGATAAACGTGGCTGCGTGATTTGTATGAATTTTATTTGTTTGGAAACGTACATGTGAATTATCGTTTGGTTTTTAAGGTTTTTACGATAATAATATATCACAATAAAACTAAAATAAAATTAAAATCTCCTTGTTTCCTAATAAATTTCTGGAAGAATATTTAGCTAGTTGATGTTTGCCTAGATTATTAATAGCCATTAATATATCGGTGATGAATTACATGAGGAAGGACGTAATCGCTCCAAAACTGACTTAACAGAAATCAAGGTAACCCTTTGTTGTTAACTATTGCGGTAAATGGGGTAAAAAGATAACTATTGAGTAGTAAGAGATGCGAAAATTGCAAAGCGGATCTGCACTTGTAACAAAACAATGGCATTCCTCTATGCAAACCGCACTGATTTATTTGTCATGTAGCTAATAATTCTTAAAATAAATATATAATAACCAATAAAAAGTAAAATACATTGCGATTTGATGTTATAAAACATTCCTATACGTTTTCCTTTTATTTTATGCTACATTATAAAAATGAAACTTCGTTGCTTTTCTAGCCCTTGAATTGTGAAAGTAACTGCAACCTACAACATCTGCTCCATTGTCGATATAAACACAAACATAAAAATATCAATTTGCTTTTGGTCATATCTCCACCCGGTGTGTGATTTATTAAGTTTGTATTGGATATATGGCTCATCACAGACGGAAGTTTTCTACTCGAGTCAACATTAAAAATTGCTCTGGAATATCTATCAGGTTTCTAAGAACATTTTTTGTTTACAATTTCTTATGATCAATTTGCTTTTGAAACTTGATTTAGAACGGAAATATTTTAGAATAAACTACTATTATAGCAGAAATAAATTAGATTTTTCGGGTCTCCGATGATGATTAATTAGTACTACACCTCATTATAAAGTATAACATATTATTTGAAGTAATAAGTACGTAATACCAACAAAGAACAATATATATGTAGAGCAAATGACTGAAAAACACATCAAATTCAAGATATATGGAACCATTTCACCCATTATTATAAAAGATTTTCAGCACCATTTTTATTAGTAGCATCACTGTCTTATATTTTAACCCTTAGTAACCCAAACCTGTAGTATCATAAATCAACTTAAAGACCCAAGCGGGGTCATCAGGGTCCCCCTTTGATTTTTTTGGAAATTCGAAGTTTCAGGTGTTGAAAAACCTTTAAAAATATTCAGTAAGTTTAGAATAACAAGAATTAGAACTAAACTAAGGTGTTTATTCAGATGATATTATATTAGAAAAACATTCACACAAATATAAAAATTAAAAAACTTAATAACTCTAAATAAATAAACAAAAAGAATAATAATGAAAATATATGTTTAGATTCACTATTTATTCTTTCGCGGCGCAAAGAACTTTAGTAGTTTTCCTACGATGGGCTTCGCAAACAAATTTTTTGCAAATATCACAAGACACTCTGCTTTTCTTATCATGTTTTTGAGGACAGTTATAACGCCTACCACGTTTTCTGGGTTCGACGGGCGCGTTTTTGATAGGAAGGAATTCAATGCCGCAATCCATTAAAGCCGTTTTGACATGTCAATAAAGATTCCTATGAGCACGAAGTCGTCAGCTTGCCAGGTCGTCAGCAAGCTTCAAGAGCTTCAACCAAATCGGTTACTACACGATATCCTTGATTTTATTTCCTAGCATTACCAGGTAGTTTACCAGTGTAAACTTGCAAATTTCGAAGGAAGGACGTTCTAACATCAGCAGCAGCCCAAATTTTGATAACCTATCTGGCAGGTTTTGATTTTATATATTATCTGAAGGGGCATCGTGCCCTAATGGCAAGCAACTACTCATCGACTTTTATCTTTTCAGATGCTTGAAACACTCTTCTGTATTTTCAGTAAACATGTTCCATATGCTTCTAATCGACGCTAGTTTGTCCGTTTCATTTCTTTCAGGTCTAGTCAGCTTATCGTCAAATCTCAAGAAAACTGAAATTTCTATAAATCTATTTCGTCGCAGCCGCAAAAAAAGAGTGGCGTACAGTGGGATCAGTGGTCCACATTTCTCTTGTTGATTCACTCCTGCATCTCAAAGAACCCGCCTTTATAAGAATACCCAGAAAATAGTCCAACTCGACATGATCTAGTGGTTACCATTTTCTTTGTGATTCTGGATGCTGAGCAACCCACAATGTGTAATATTTTTCTGCTTCGTCGTTGATATGAAGACAAACCAAATCCTTGATTTCCGTAGTTATGAATAAATTAAAAATGTCGACCAAAGGACGACACTGTTACTGTAAGGTGTAAGAACGGGACGGATATTCAAAATATTTCTCACAAGACGCTTAGAGCTACGTCCAGGATCACTAGTACACCTCATACCTGATTTTGCTGTATATTCATTTTCTCCTTGGTCCTTGTCTTCACTTTTATTAAGTTCTTGATCATTATCAACTGACTCAATATCGTCTACTTCATCAAAACAAACTTCCACATTGTCATCTTCAAACTTTGATATATCAAACTTTGCAAATTTAGCTCCTCTTCGCTACAGCTTTGATCATCAAAATTATTTTCATAGCCTAATACCTCTACGGAATCCGTGAAATCTCCAAATCTTGAAGCTATATCTGCAAGTACTGCCGCGGATAAAGGCTTATTTTTATTTGAGCGGCACATTTTCGATTATTAGCTGAAAATTAGCAGGATTGTTAGAATTTACATACATACCCAAGCCGCGTACTTTGGGGGCCCACTTACCGTAAATGTCTAAATATTTTACACAGGTGGATAAAATTGCGAACCAACTGCATTAAACATAACCTCAAACGTTGTTTGACAAATAACTGTAAGCTTGGTTGCCTAGTCGAATCCAAATAAAGTTCCAAATAAAAGTGACGCCTATCTCATTTGAAAAATACGCAGCCACTACCCAACTGGTCAAGTGCGCACACAACAATGTGGCTTTTTTCAACTACTGAATACTACCAAGGCCAGCAAAGTCCCCCAAGGATTTTCCTATTTATGTTTCCCCTTAATTATGCAAGATATAATGTGCAATTTTATACCGATTGAATAATAATGTCAGAAAATGACGCCATCTATTGCTAAATATTACTATTACAGCACTAATGGCATAGCTGGTGTTTAAAGTGATTGCTTATAATTACAAAATATTATGAGACTTCGTAAGTCTGCAAGAAAACCAAAAAAAAAATGTTATTTCTTTCTCTCCCAATTGAGTGAAATACAAATTGAAGAGATATAAATAATCCAATAAAATAAAAGGATTGCAAATCACGCCACCTATTGTAAAACTATTGAATTGCTAGAGCCATTATCAAAAGAAAAAAACCCTTTGCCAGACGCTACCAATATAACACAACCTAAAGTCTGGTCGAACAGAATCGCAAATAGAACGTTACAGCATGACAGACTAATTTTTAATGCCGCCAACCGACATCTGATATTTTCTTATACAGACAATGTACTTATGTAGCTAGAATATTCGCTAGCTGGAATCTTCCAATTTGACTGCGTAAAAATTATAAAATGATTCACCGGGTGCAGAATCACCGGATGGTTTGTTGAACACTTGTGCCCAGAATTCCTGGAATTTCTACGACATATTTTTAAATAATGCACTTTGAATGCATTAGAAAATTAATTGAAATATAATTTATGAAATTTTGAGTTATCTGCTTCTCGCATATCACATATACTTCAACTCAATCCGTTACGTGGCAATATCATCTAGAACAAATCGCAATCGCCCTAGTCGCAACTCCTCCAAATGTGACGCGACATTTTATAGAGTCGGGTATTACAGTCTTAATGTTCCTCGAAATTATGTATATTTAAATCCCTAAATTGAATATATTTTAGTTTTTTAATTTGAAATTGGAAACCTGCAAAATCTTGGCCAGGGCGTGGTCAACTGATGAGAGATTTTGATTTAGTAGGGTGAGCTGATTTCCTTGTTGTCGTGTGTATATTATTATACTTGCTTGGTTGCGTAAGTGGATGTTACTTGACCTGAAATATAAAACAAGGATGTTGTGGAAGGTACTATTTGTTTTTAGTCTTTTTTTTTGTTTTTTATTCGATATTTTTGTTTATTTTACTTTTACTATTTTTGAATTTGTTTTGTCTTTTCTTTTTTTTTTCATTATATAGGCGTAGAAATGATCTTAGGGACAGTGGGATTGATTCAAGGATTTCTAGGAGATCCTCAGGGGGTTCCTGCATTGTGTGGATAATTCGAGCTGGTCGATCACGGAACGATATGCGTTGCAATTTGTTACAGTGCTGACTGGCTTCCCAATCACAACGATGATTTTGGTGGCTACTGGGTTGTTTTCTGCATCCCATCGAGTCTGATATTTAGACCGTAGAGATTTTAGACGATCTCTGATCACTTGGAAATTGGAATTGCGCACTTGGAAATTAGAAGTGTAATCGCACTTGGAAATTGGCTAGCGCACTTGGAATTTAGAAGTGTAATCTGTGAATTTTTCGAAGTATTCTTCATCATAGGTAGTAAGTTTGTGCGCTTGCGTATTAGAAAATGTTGAATATAGAACAGCTCTATAGTCTATTAGTGGCCTAATATAGGTTTCGTAAGTGTGATGCAGAGTTCTTGTATGACAGCCTGTAAAGCGTCCACTGAGTGTGTTGATCAGGTACACGCGTTAGCGTACCCAGGAAAGGGTATAGTTTAGGTCGGAATTCCAGTTAAAAGTTCTATTGAACCAGACACCTAGATAGCAGATTTCGTCTTTTAACGAAATGGGTTAGTTTCAGGCACGGAGTTTGATGTGGGCGCAGTTTTGTTGTTTCTTTTTGACATGGTTGGGATGCTGAATGAAGATGGCTTGAGTTTTACTGGGATTAGGGGTGATGCGCGAAAAATTGTCTAAAGATAACTGCAGATGTCGGTTTACAGTTTCCGCTTTTAGGGAGCATGCCCAGAAAGCCGTGTCATCAGCATACAGAGCACCATGGGTATCTGGAGTGGTTGGGGGTTGGATATCGTAACAGTATATGATGTACAAAACAGGAGCAAGCATAGACCCTTGTGGTACGCCAGCTTGAAGTCGTAGGGATCTGGAGAGAGTGTCACCAATTTTGCTTTTGGTAGTTCGGTCAGATAGATATTACTGGACCATCCTCAGTATATTAGGATGGAGGATATGAAGTTCATGGAATTTCCGAACTAGCCTCGCATGCCAGACAGAGTCAAAAATTAACAGCCTTTGCATGTGTTGTTTAAATACCATTTTAAGTTCATTGCAAATAAATAAAATTTTCTATAAAATAATGCTATTCATGCGAAATGATGCATAAATAAATATATTGTAAACAATTTTTTTTGATTGTTACCCCCTTTTCTTTTATATATATACTAAAAGTTTCTCAAGGTGTAAAATAATTATAAGGCTTAGTATAGCTTTTGAAGGCCCAGGAGATGTACTGGGTGCAGCTATAACTCCTTACTTGTAGCTAGTTTCATACATTTCTTGCTCGTTTTCTAAATTTAAACACCTAATTTTCCCTTTTCGTACAGAAACTCTCAACCTTTCTTGTTGGTTTTGTTCAATCCCTTTTTTGAAACTAATTCGAAGTAAAAGTCACGAAATTGACGAAAATACTGAAAAAATTGTTTATGAAACTACCAGTAGTTTTTGTTCAGATTGGTATTGATATGGATGTACCAGAATGTTGAAATTGGGCGAATATCTCTGTTGATTGGCTCTGCGGTTTAAATACAAAAAAGAAAATATAAGAAGAGAAGAAAAGAATTTTCTCTTATACGTAGATGGGAGGACATTTTTCTTGGATTGACAGATTTTTACTCTCTGGAGGCAAAATGTGTAAGCGCAAACGTGGCGTAGCTGGTGCGGAAGATGCGGGGTGGGGCTTACAGTTCCTGTTGCGGGATTAAACACCTAGAAGTGGGAAGCCGACTAGAGGACTCAAAGCGAACTTGTCCATTGAGATACTCTTGTTTTGAAGGTATTATAAGTAGAATTGCATAAATACAAGAAATTCACTTGTACTAATGGATCGGTGTTAAGATATGTTCGAAAGCTATTGCGAGTTAATTATGAGGCTAACATGGGACTGTTAGAGGGCTTTGGAAAGCACTTGTTTCGCGACGTCGAGTTCCTTCCTGGGTTTCTAGTAACCCCAACTTTACCTAAATTCCACAACCCAGATTATTTTGATCTAAGGGCTTAAAATAATTTGGAGATTTTTGGAGGTTATGAAATAAGTGCAATTGATAATTCTTGGACAAATGTAAAAGTGTGTTTAAAATGAAATGCTAATTTTTGGTTTAAAAATTATAACACTCTAAAGCCCTACTCGCAATAGGGCGCGACAATATTGGTAATTGTTAATTTCTAATATCATGTAAATGTCAATTACGCTTAATATAGAAGGTCCCGATGCTCCCAGATGAAAATGGGTAAAATGGTTCCAGACATCTTCAACTAGGCGCTTTTCTAAGACAGTTGTTCTAATTATAAATTATTCCTTGTTGATATTACATATATACTACTTCAAATATATAAACTCTCGATAATAAAGTAAATAGACCGGGGTAAAAGGTAACTTCTTTCTTCAGAATACTTCTGAAACAATTTGTAGTATTAATGTTTTTTAAACCAGTTTGAGTAAACGTAATGTTTCTGAGTCAAAAATAGTCTGCCTATATACAGTGCCGTCTACACAATTTATGCGGCCCTCGGAACTTTTTGAATTTGTGGCCCCATACAAATTAAACCTTAAAGTCTTAACATTTTTGTGACCCCAAGATGCGAGGCCCTGCTCAGTGCACAGTGCACCCTGGCGTAAAGACGGCGCTGTCTATATATATCGTGGTATTAGTATGGAGTTTGTCTAAATACATTCCCAAACCTTGTTAAAAATAAAGGTTTAATAAAATGAGACATTGCGGAAAGATACGTCCTGGTTTCTGTTCACTGCACTTTTACATTAGGTATCTAATCGTATGTAACTTGTCCCTTCTGGTTTGAAATCGGTATGTCGCCAGGGCTGTAAAATATGTATTTTCCCATTTATTTCCCTGTTGTCTGAATAGCTTATGAGTCACCAATCACACTTGTCTTCATTTTAAAAAGCTGGCTTATTAGTAAGCTTTAAAAGTGTATTATAAAAACGTTAAATATACAATTGTGTCTACGGAGATAAAAAAGCATATACGATATAAAAACATTTGGTTCAAATATGAATTGTACAGTTATGCGAATAGAAGCATTGTTTGTTTACAATAGGTTGTTTACAAAACGGAAAGTTAATAAGGTGACTAAATTTGAAAACGAATTGGTGATATTGGGAGTATATAATAAATTTTGTGAATAACACCTAGTGGGCCGATGAATATCAAGAAATATATGGTATCGAGCAACGGTAATGCAAGTATGACGGGAGATGATGAAAATGTGGAACATAGGAAAGATGTCAATACTGATGGAGTGAGGGGAAAGGGGATGCTGAAAGCGACGTGTTGGAATGTGGCTGAACTGAGGAAGTAGGTAAGGGAAAGGGAATTTCACGATTATTTAAAAGAGTTTGATATTGTTGGCTTGGTTGATACTTGAGTGGAAGGTTGGGAGTGGGAGGAGATTTAACAGAGTTTGCCAATAGAATTTAATTGGAGCAAGAAAGGGAATTTGAGAAGGCGTGGAAAGGGACCGACTACTGCTGGGATAATAATTGGTGTCGTACAAGGAATATAGAAGAAATAACGGAGTAGTAGGATTGGGAAGGTATAGAGGGATTGAGGCGGGAAGGTGTAAGATGTGTTAGAATGGAGTGAGAAAGAGAAGGAGTTCAGGGAAAATATGAGGGTTAGTTTGAGGAAAGAAGGAAAAGGTGTAGACATTATGAGAAGGATAAGGAAAGAAATCGTTAAGAAAAGGTAAAGGAAACAGAAAAGTGTAGGAAAATGCGAAAGGGGGAAGGTTTCGGGTAAATAAAGTAACACGGAGAAGGCAGGAAAGGTATGTAAGATATAGAGATTCGGTCTTTCCTCCTCCCTCTAAGAATATGTGAGTATTTAATTTTATTGTTTAATTAGGTAGATAATTGTTAATATATTTTGTGTTATGTTGTAAACTATTTGATGCCAATAAAGGTTACTGTTATTATTAGGTAACCTCATTACCTAATGCGTTGTGTTTTTTCTTCTAGATAAGAATCAATTTACATCTAGCCAACACTGAAGAATGTAACCTTGCGAGATATTTACTGAGCAACTATTTAGTTTTGTTTGTAAATTTAATCATATGTCTTTAAGAATTTCCATTTTTCATCTTTTTTTTGCTGTTATGATATTATAGTTTCGTCATTTCGAATGGTTTTGAGTGCGAGCACAATAATTATATTCCTTCTTCGTTATTTATGGTTTTTCTTCCGAACCTTTCGCATTTTCTTTATTTGATCATTTATTTGTTGTCCGTTTTGGTCTAATCCGTTTGGGTAATTGGCGTTTTTCGTGTCACAGACGAAGTTACTATTTGTAAGAATAACTGTGTGTAAATACCTTATCTACTTCTTCTTCGGATTTTGTCAAGTGCTTCGTAGAAATTGTATATATACTAGACACCCAGTTATCTAGTATTTTGTTGGCAGTGAAATGTAAACTAGATTTTCCACTAGCCAATTCCTAGTTGCTTTGAGGAATAGTCAATCGGAGAATACTCCGCAATTTCTAGTATTTAAAAGAAATTTGCATTTCATGATCATCTCTAGTTTCTCGTCTTATCTACAACACATGGTTCTGCTAACTTCATGATAATTTTGGAACAATAACCATAGTAAATACGGATTTGATGGAGGACAAATATGTGCTAACTCTAAGATTACCCGATCTAATAGAACCTGTACATCCAATTCACAAGCCTCCTCTAGGTAATAGCCCAAGTCTTAGAAATGTTATTGAAGTTGTTGTTAGTCTGTTTCAACAATCTATCTAGTTCTCAAATTATCAACATGGCTACCGCAAGGATCGATCGGTTGGAACAGCTCGGACTGTATTCACAGATGCATTCTTTAAATACTTTAATAGGGGGCAAAGAGTAGTTGGCCTTTTTGTCCATTTTGATCTGTCCGAGGCTTTATTGATTTATCCAAGGCATTCGACTATGTCAACTATGAATTTCTGTTGCAGAAACTATACCGATATGATTCGCATGGAACTGGATATAATAGGTTTCGATTCTATTTAGAAAATAGATCTCAAAAGTTATTTGCAATAATAATGGCATGTGACATTGTTCGACTGAGTGCCACTTATGTAAATATGTTCCTCAAGGTTCCCATCTAAGGCTTACTCTGTTCATCATCTTTTCTGATGAATTTGAGAAATATATTTCATCTATATGTATTTATGTAATTCTTCACTCAAATTATTTGATTACTACTAATAACATTGAGGCATTAAGAACCCAAGATATCTGTGTGCATCAAGCAATTCTGCGATGGTCTATACATAATTATTGTGTTAAATAAAATCATCTGCCTGGTGTTTAACTCTTTCGCTGTTGAGTTAGGAAAGATGAACAGAACCGTCTGTCCTGATTTAAGACAGCCCGGAAACGTATATATATATATATATATATATATATGTAAGAAGCATTTTAAACAACATCTAGGTTTTATATTAAAAAACATTAGCTATCAAATGTTATTATTTTGTTATCTTATCTTAAATGAAACAATATGAAATATATATAAATTATTTTTAATATCTGAAGTATTTAAAACCGAGGCACATTTCAAATAAATTTTATGATGTTATTTTCCGAAAAAATTAAATGAAATACAATTAAAATATTTTCATTGTATGAAACATTTCAAAACAAGGAACAATACAAAATCCCACGTCACAATCTGGACAAAATATCAGATATCTTTCCTTTTCTTTGGTTTATTCTCCGAATTCTCCGATATTGTGCATTCTGTTTTCCACCAGGAACCGGTGGTACAAGTTGAGGAAAATGGTGTGCCGTCAAGCGCGTAGGTATACCTCCAGTCGAAGGACGAGCTCCTTTGCTAGTACTTGGGACTTCTATCAGTTGACATTTTGATATCAGCTGTCTTATTAAGTTTTAACTGGAAACCAGCTAATGGAGTACCTTTGCCTGTTTTAATTTTATACACTGCATGGACATTGACAATTACTAAGTCAGCTATGCTCAAAAATAAATTTTTATACCGCTTTAGTGTTTCCGAACACGTTCTGTCGAACTCAAAAGCGTGTCAATTGCATAGACGGAACCTATGTTTGCATTGTAATGAACTATACATGCTCATTTCTCAATAGGTGTACCATCACGCTTCTTCTTGTAGTTTTAACCACATCAGCACTATGCATTGGTGACAGCATGTTTACAACGCGTCGATCTTTCCAAGAGCAAAACATTGTGTTTTGTGTGTGTGTGCACTTGTTTTTTCGCCTCTTTTGTATTGTTCCTTCAAATTTGACATATCTTATCGATTTATTCTTACAGTGCCGCAAGTATTAATTTTGTTGATGTGTTAAAATGAGCTAAAAGTGGGCTGGTATACCAATTATCTGTGTATAAATTATGACCCAGTGCTTGATAGGGTTCCATCAACGATGCAACTATTGCTGCAAAAATTCCTAAATTCGGATCCGTGTTCTGAATCCTAGTATTTGATCCCTTAT
>WYDF02292597.1:0-10662 GCA_009867245.2 Adranes taylori | reverse complement strand
GTGTTGGTCTGGTGGCGGGGTGGTCTGCGGGGGGTTGTGTCTCTATGGGTTCCTGTGAGTGCGGTCGGGCGTGTCCGTGTGGCCGGTGTGTAAGTGTATGAGAAGGAAATGATATATATTTTGAGAGAAAGGATAGTAGATGGCGAAGAAGTGACCGAGGAAGTTGTTGAGAGGCTGGTGGATGTGGAGAAGTAAGAGAGGAATCCAAGGATAAGAGGTAGTGGGTTTAATAGTAGATATAAATGGATAATGGTGGAAGATGGGATGGCAGAATATTTAAGATCTAGAATGAGCATGAAAGAGAAAATGATGATAGCAAGGTTCAGGTGTGGTAATGAAGAGCGGGGCAACAGGTACTGGATGAGTGAGCAAGAGAGGATGTGTAGAGTTTGTGGATTGGGATTGGATGAGAGAGTGTGGGGGGGGGGGGGGACTTAAAGAGAATGGAGAAGGTAGAAGAAGGAAAGGGAGATTGGGAGGAAATGGGTGGAAACATGGCCTTACCTTCGCCTACGATGGAAAGTAAATGGGATGTATTGAATATGACGGCGGGGGTTAAGAATTGGTTATAGTTCGGGATCTTAATTAATAATAGTTAAGTTAGTATTAGTTTAATGTATTAGTTTAAGTACCTTTTAATGAAGTTGTAATTGTAATTTATGTTAAATAAAGGTAAATTATTATTATACTAAACGGCAACATTTATAATATCGCAAATCTTTTCTCTAAATTTTTGATAGCATCTACCCTAATGACATGGCAAACTCTACAGATGCTTCGACTAATAATACGAGTATTGCTGATTGCCACAATTATAAATCATTCTCTAGTTTTGTCTCCTCTCATTGTTAGAAATTAGCTGTTTTCCTAAATTTGGAATTCAGAAAGTTTTCATCCAGTTTTTCGTTATAGTATATCTAATACGTCTGAATTGATCAAAAATACCAAAGACTTGGCCCAAAAGACTCCATTTAAATCCCATTTGATGTGGAGATTCTATTTCTCTCCATTTCCACCGTTGAAGTCAAAAATTTCTGAAAGACTTACCAACTCTGATATCTCTAATAAAAAATGTGAAACACCGTCGACCTATTAGATATCTGTCAGGACTTTTTCCTCTTTCAAGGCCAACTATTTTCCCAAAAGTTAGAAATCTGCATGGGCAACACACTAGCTCCCTTTTTCGCCAATCCTTTTATGGAGCATCTATACTCAAGTACCATTGTTAAAAAAAAACTTTAGTCTAGATACGAGAATGATGTTATTTACATACTCGAGGGCAAGCCGAACAAATTTCATGACCTCTTACTAAATTACTAACACCCAATATCAACACATACAATTTACTGTTGAGACCAGTCTCAACTCAACAATTTTTTTGGATTTAAATATCACGAAAAATTTCACCAATAATCTTGTTTTCAAAATTTACAGAAAACCCACCCATACAGATCATTGTAAGACTTGTAATATTGATGATACCCGTGATTTGATCCAAATCGACGTGAACACTCAGATAGTAGGATCTATGTTGGTCGTGCGTGGCTCCTTGCGGATAGATGGGAGGTATCTCGGAGCGAATTTGATTAATTATTCTAAGGAATTCGTGATTTTATTAGGAAATTGTTCTGCTCTCATACTTTTCAGCTTAATGTTGTGTAATAGCATTGTAGTTGCTAGATTTAAACGTCAGGGAGAGATTTTATTACGGAACGGAATCTTATAGGTTGCGACTAGGCCGCAAGAGGGCGAAAAGGAAATTTTAAGTTGGTACGATTGATTGATTAGTGGGGTGTGGCTGACAGCTAATTTCTGGAAGGCTTTCATTTTCTTTCGAGATTCAAAGGTGTCAAGAAGCCAATTTGGGTTCAGATTAAAACCTTATTAAATTAATTGAATCATGTCAAGTGTATTGGAGCCTTAGTTGCCCTAATAACATCGTCTGAATTTGGATACAGTTTAGCTGAGGTGTACTCAAGGTAGCCCGGGAAACAACCTCATTGTGTAGAACGACCCAATTGGACCCTAATAGGGGAAGATTGAGGTGCGTTTCAGATTATACATCCTATCATCCATTCCAACACAAATTTCTCATAAAAATAGTTTTTACAAAAAACTCAACAATTAAGACTCTGACACCTCATCACCATGGCGTGAATGTTGATAAACCCATTCGGAAGTACCTCTCTTTAACATTTATAGACGACATCTCTTATCAGTTAAAAATAACTTAAAGAGATTTGTGCCCGATATCTTCATATTTTACCGCCCTCCTTTAAATCTTCGTTAGTTCGCAACAAGGACCCGTTAGTTAACAGGAGCAATGTTTACCGCCTCCAATGCGATTGAGGCTGCAACTATATAGGTCAGACCGGGAGACCCGTCCAAAAACGTCTCACGGAACATTTATTCTGTCTATGTGATTTAAAGTCTTTATCCAACTTTGCAAACAATTTATTAGATTCAGGCCATGACAGTAATGATAACTTTTCACAACGCTACAATTTTATAAAAAAGGAAAAAAACTCGACATAGCGGGATCTTTTGAAATAACTAATTGTACCAAAATCGACCAACTCAAAAACTTAAATTGCTACGAAGTTTAACGATTCTAGAACCACACTACCTATTTACCACTCAAAATATTCCATTCCCACCTTCTGCGTTTCTCCTCACAAGTCACAATATAACAATCAACCTTTCTATTTATCCAAACGATTAATATAATTCTGTTTGACTTTAAGACGTTAATTTTAAGATTAACGTAATATTTGTCCTCTTGTTTGTTAATCTCATTTTAACAGATAGTAATCTCGACCGTTATTGCATCATTTCCAAGCGACTGTTGCGACTGTTTCATCATTTCCAAACTGTTCCCTCTCATTCTCTTTTTATGTGTACCAGCCGCTCGGTTATTATTTTTTCTCTCGTGATTATACAATAGCGACTCTCTTGTCTCATTTATTGCATTGGGTATAGTGATAGTAGAAGGAGAATCATCGTTGAGAAATAGAACTTTTTCTTCTTACCATCGAGGGCGCAACAGTCGCAAGATATTGGGGGAAAATCTAGTAATCTGCATGTCGATAATATAGTTAACATATATCGTTACTTACCGGTACCCTACTGGCGCCAGGAGATGGTGTTAGTTGTAACAGAATATTCTAAATATTCAATACGATTATAAAAAGGTTTTTTACAAATTGAATTTCACTTACCTGTTTGACTCAAACCGATCATTTCCTCCCAAAAGTGGAACACAAACACTCGTCATTGAATTATCACAAAGACCACATCTAGGACATGTGTTGATTGTTGGGACTGAACAATCATTATTAAATCCACCTGAAGTGACTGTATTAGCTGGTACTGGTGTGCCTAAGGTTGCTGTTACTGAACCACCGCCACCACATTCATCCTCTAACTGCATACTAGTTTCTGTGGCGGACGGAATGGTTGTTAGAAAACGTACCGTTAGTTTACTTGCTGGTGAAGCAGGAGTTGTAGCTTCTATACTGTTTACAAGTGGAGCTAGAATATTAAAAATAATTTAAAATAATAAGAATTTGTAATAAAACATCTAATAATCTATCACAATATAGTCTAAATGTGGGATATTTTGTGGAAATATTTCTTCGGAATCTCTGTGAGATAATCGAAATGCGAGTTATTGACGACCAATTGGGATATGGGAGAAGTTAATAAAAATCATGTTTTTTTGGAAAAAAACTACAATGTTTGAAATTTTAACAGTACGTACGTACTTCCCTCGGAAAAGCATTCACAAGGTTATGTGGAAATCACCTGATGGTACAACTGAGAACCAACTCGACCATGTACTTATTGACAGCAGGCATGCCTCGGCCGTCAAGATTAGGAGAGGAGCAGATACTGATTCCTATCACTACCTGGTACTAATGAAGTACAGGCAGGGAATCTCCAAAGTGAGGAGGGTCAGGGCAAGATATCGAATAAGCTTGATATGCAAGTGGTGAGCAGGAGCGAGGAGGCGACAGAAAGATACAGGATAACAGTTAGTGAGAAACTCAAGGGGCGGAAGAATGAATTACAAGGTGGGACGGTGACCCAACAGTGGAAGATGCTGCAAGACGCACTGAATAGATCCGCAGAGGAAACAGTTGGCTTCAAGCAACCTGCTGGGAGAACAGATCGGTACGATGACATGCAGGTATCCTCAGGTGCAATGTAGCTAGGGAGAAAATACTGCAGAGAACGGTAACAAGAGCAAGCATCGAGAATTTCCAACAAGCTAGACGGGAGGCAAAGAAGACGTTGAGATGGAAGAAGAGACATTGAGAAAAACAAAAAACTAGAGCACATAGAGGAAATGCGGACCATAATAAAAGTGACAACAATGTTCCAAAGAACTAGGAAAATCAAGAAAGGTTTCCAGCCAAGAACAACATTTTGTAAAGACAAAGCTGGTAACTTGATCAGAGATTAGAACGGGATAATGGAGATATGGCTAGAATATTTTGAAAATCTGCCCAGAACCATCAGACCATGTTAGGGATGGCCAGATGGACAACGCCACTGGCTAAGAGAGGGTTGTACCAAAAGTGACTCGACAAAAGGTGGATAAGGCGATCTTCCTTATGAAGCGAGGAACATTATGCGTAATGGGGGGAGGTATGTACACTATCATTCATTCAGTATGTGTACTGTCATTCGTTCAGTATGGGAAGACAATCCAGAATATTGGAATACAGCAGTGATCTGTCCCATCCACAAAAGAATTACAAGATGATTTGCAATAACTAACGTGGGATTTCTCTTTTGAACGTTGCACACAGGATCTTTTCGAAGGTACTGGCAAGGAGGTTGGAGACATATGCGGAGAAGGAATTAGGCAAATACCAGTGTGAGTTTCGTCGCAACAGGTCAACCTTTGATTCTGAACCGCAACAGGTTGATTCTGGAGAAGTGTTACGAGCATAATGTCAGTGTGCATCAACTCTACATTGACTACAAAAGAGACATATGATAGTGTCAGGAGCTCCAAGCTACAAGTGATATTGGAAGAGATGAGAGTTCCAGAGAAGCTCATTAGTCTGTGTGTACAACATTACGTTGCATTAGAGCAGAGTCAAGATCCAGGGGCAATTAACAAGAGAATTTGAGGTGCGAAGAAGATGGCGACAAGGAGATGCAGTTTTGATTACCTTCTTCAATCTCTGCCTGGAGCATGTCATGCAGAGGACAACGAAAAGACAAAATACATGGTCGGCACGAGGAAAGAAATCGTTCTACGCAGCGAGTCAGTTGCAATGCGAAGAAAGAAGGTATGAGAGAGATAGAGAGTTCAAATACCTAGAGGGACTGAGAACGACGAGATCAGTACAGAGATTAAAGCACGATTTGCCGCAGGGAACAGATGCCTCCATGCATTTAATAAGATTCGACCAGTGGTGCTCTATGGATGTGAAACTTGGACGGTCAATGAAAGTGACAAGAATCTTCTCCGCGTGTGGGAAAAAAAGTTGGTAGGTAAGATCTTTAGAGCGATTGGTGAAGATGGCGAGTGGTGCATTAGAAGCGACCAAGAAGTATATCACTTCTACGATGATATTGATCTAGTTGCTGATGTGAAAAAGAGACGACTGCGATAACTGGGGCATGTTATAAGAATGGAGGGAGATAGAATCCCCAAGAAGACTCTCGACCAACAGCTGGAGGGCAGAAGGAAGCCAAGCAGAATATCGTGTTTGTACGTTACTCTAATACTGGAGATGAACTACAGGTGTTATTTAAAAGTTTGAGCTTTGATTGTTAATGTTCCCCTTTCAATTAGGATCACTGTGGAAACAACTTTGGCCATCCTTGAGGGTGGTCCGATGCTTCTCAGAGAAAAAACGCCACTGGAAGTAGTATGCGAGGCGAACTTTGATTGTTAAAGTCCCTTGCTCTTCATTGTTTAGTTACAAAACACTTTAATAGTTCATTTTAACTTCTAAAGGTGCTATGTTGTCCAAATGCATTATATACAGCTAATAAAATGCATTATACCAAATGCATTATAGAACTAATAAATCGATATATAGCGTTTAATATATACACTTGTAATTTATGAGGAAAATTTTGGGAATTAATTTAAGACAGAGGCATAGCGCAATGGTAGAGCGCCGAACTCATTATTCGGTGTAGTGATATCTTGCGCCTATAATGAAATGAGAGGGTGCAAATGGCAGCTATTACTATGCCAGAAACACGTGTCCACCCTGCCTCAATTTTTAAATTGATTCCTAAACTGCCACTCATCAATATGCAATTTTCAGAAATAATAATGAACCTATCTAGTTAACAGAATTTAATTTCTAAATAAAATGATCAGTTTGAACCCCTCACAAAATTCTATTGTAGACCAGCCATTAATCACAATATTTATTAAATTGCAAAAGCACCGTTTTATTGATCTCATAAAATGTAAAATATTATTTAAAACTGCATTTCTAAATAAAATGATCAGTTTGAGCCCCTCGTAAAATTATAATGTGGACCCACACTGATAACAACATTTATTAAATTGCAAAAGCACCGTCTTATAGATCTAGTAAAACGTAAAATCTTTTTAAAAACTGAATAACTAAATAAAATGAATTTATGACCTATAAACGACAATTTCTGGCAATTGTATATTATCATATGTTCACAGATAATATAACTAACATTATTATTTGTCTAAACTGTTATTATTTGTCTAAAGCTTAAATTCCTTTTAAAATAATGACAATTACACTTATTAGATTGCCATAACACAAAAAAATGTCACTAATATTCATAGACAGTTTGCACAAATGAAGTACTTCAAACAAGCTGGAATCAAGATCCGATGTGCAATTATTGATGGAACGCAATGCTCAGAAGGTATGAAACTGGTATCAAACGTCCAAACAATTTCCTTTCAGATGGAACTGAACAAGTAAATAGAATATTCAAAGCAAATCTTCTGCCAATCTTGCGCTCATCTTTTTCATGTCCAAATTTTTAGTCAACATACGATGTGCCTAACATGTCTGCTAGGTCGAACACTTTCAGTCGATAGATATCCAAAACCATTTTGTAGATTTTCTTCACCATTTCTGGTATGGTCACCTCATTTGGTATGGACATCTGCGCTGTTCGTCTTGGCATCTCGTTTAAACTCTGCCATCCAATATTTTACTGGTGTAAAGAAAGGAGCAGACTGCTTCAGAGTCTATGGAAGAGTTCTATGGAAGAGTCCAGGAAAATGAAAGCTGGCTAATGCAATATAATAGAGAGTTATACAGTGAGTTAGGAAGCGATAGAATCCGATTGGCAGGGCACTTGGAGAGGATAAACAAAAAAAAACGAGCAACACCTTAGGTATTCCTTCGACATTCTGAGGAGGGAAAACGACAAGACTGACCATGTATAAGACGGCTGGATGATTACCTTTGCTCTTGACCCAGAAGCATAGAATGATGCGATTACGAAGGCCGGGATTCTTCATGAACGGTAGCACCGATATCTAAGTAAAGTAAGAAAGTCACTTATTTAAGTCGGCGATTGACCATTCCAGGTGACACAGTGCTGACTTAAAATAAGTATTGAAGAAGAGAAAAAAAAAACCAAAATGTTTCATTTGCAGCAAAATTAAAATACATATAAATAACCTGTAGTAATATTTGGTGAATTCGCTGAGACTGTTTGATCCAATAAACAGCACGTGGTACTGTCATCTTGCTGAAAAGCGCATTGACGAGTTAAACGTGGCTTTGATCTAGCAGATATTACCCCTGACGTATTGGCATCTTTTGGTGTAGATATATTAGTACCTATAACAAGAAAACACAAAATTATAAAACACTGTATGCCGTTGTACATTTAATATTCATGTCATCTAAATTATTCAAGACGACTAGATTCTATGAAATGTTGCAAACTACTTAAACTGGTTGTTTGCTACACATTTGGTTTCATAAGTTCAAATGTTATTTAACACATAGAGTCTGATTTCAACATTGGTAGTTGCAAACCGTTCCTCTATCCATCCGCCTGGATCTCTTCCTAAATCGCTCTAAAATGGTACCCATTCCGCTGAGTGGTATTTTGAGGTCTAGCATAAAGAGTTTGGTGGCTTGACATGTGCCATTTGAAAATCCAAGATGGCGGGTGACAACTAAATAGTTTAGCGGGTGACAGATAAATAGTTCCGGTTGGCGGGAAATTTAAATTTTTAATATTTTAATATTGGGCTGGGTGCGTTATGACCTTAACTCAACTCGTTCTTCACGCATTAATGCGTGGGATCTATCATAAATAGTTTAACGCATTTGATACATGTTTGGGTTGTGCGACAGGGTCTTTTCTTGGCCCACATTTTGAATTTTGGTAAGAGTGATGAGGCGCAACATCCCCATAAGAAAATAATATACAGGGATGTCCAAAAATTTTGAATAATGTATAGCAATGCCCAAAAATTTTTTTGAAAAATCTTTTCAAAATATTGAAATGTGATTAGCAGCAAAATCAATATGGTGGATGACAGGGTATTTCCCGCTGTCATTCGTTTTTGAGGTTATGTAAAGCGATTTATTTGAAAGGTAGAGATGCGTATACAAGTGCATTCTTTTAAATTTTTAGATTTGAGTTGCTCACGTATTAGAAAGGTGAGAACATACTTGCATGTTGTTTTTAATTTTTTTATTTGAATTTTTTTTAAAGCTATTTTAAACTAAACGATATTTTTTTAAAGCTATTTTAAGCTAAATGATATTTTTTTAACTAAATATGAATAAATCTCCATTTGCAATAAAACCAGATGATTGTATCTTAGCCATATATCTATTCTCAATACGACTTCTCATCCGATTTTAGTCAAGTAAAGATGTATTTCAGCTGAAGTTCACTTTGGAACTGACACTGGCTGTGTCCTCATTTTCAAAATAATGTTTCAGTTCAACAATACGTTTTAGCATAATGATTGGCGAATTACTGTAGGTACGTCACAAATTGATCGACATTTTATGGAGTCCAAAGATGTAGCTCTCTTTACAATTTTTTATCCTTCTTTGTCGATTAGCATACAAACGCACCCGGAATGATTCGAGTTTTTAATGTTTTCTCTGCGGTAGGATTAATGTTTTCAGCAACAGCAAAAACTTTCCGCTAAAGTTTTCTTGACTTACGGTAGCATTATTATATAATGTAACTAGCGACTGATGTTTTACCAATAATGGTTTTACAATATTTTTATATTTAGTAGATCGATTTCTCATTGCATGCGTGAAATTGCGATATAATGCTTTCGAGCGTAGCAAAATGTCCACAAACATCTTTTCATCATCAGTAGTGTAATTCAATGGATTAGACTTGAAGAGCAAATCCATTAAATCATCTGTTTTCTGGTATGTTCTGATATTTTCGCTGGCTTTATGATATTTTCGTTTCTTCTCCACCTTATGTTGTTGTTCAACACAATCTGGTTCGGTAGACATTTTACGTTTACCGTCTGCTTGCGGGGTTGTAATCTTAGCGGTTGTTGCTGATGATCTAACTTCGTTAACTGTTGTTGACATTATGATTTGATGCGCGCAAGGCTATTTAGTATAAAATCTGATTGAATAGTAACTTCGAAAAGCAGATAAATTAGATGTGTATTCGTTCGAGTTCAAACTGAGAATGAATACAGTGGAGCTGACCCGTGGTATTTATAGGTGCGTGAGAGAGATAGACAATGTGTGTAGGAGAGATTGAAACGAAGCATGATAAAACAAAACAAGTGTAGGCAGTAAGATTGCACATGTTCATGGAATGAATTCTTTGAAAACCGTCTAAACATAATTAGTAGAGACTTGATAACGATATTTAGCGAGCCAGCGATTTCGAGTTCAACAGTCTAGACATAAATAAAACCTGTTTCGACATGAATAAAATTCCACGAAAACAGTCTAGACCTCATTTGCTCTTACATTTGAAATGCATAGAAAGTAGAATATTTTTTTGATTTGTTATAACTTGACTGCGCCCATATTTAAGTTTAGTTTTTGTTAAATATTTCCTGAAAATGCTGTTATTTATAAAGATTGGTACCTGTAGAGACAGCCAAATCACCACCAGTTTTAGCAGCCATTGCAGCTGCAACAGCGGAACAAGCTGCAACTTGTTGAGGTTCACTGCTCGCACTCGATCTTGATATACGCCATGTAGATGTACTTGCAGTTGTTGCTGAGCCAGAGGAATCGTTACGTGATGAGGATAAATTTGAATCCTGAGAGGTTTTACGAGTGACTAACCAGGAACTTGCTCTGTCAATGTCAATGAAATTAAAATTATCAACTTGCTTATAAACATTAGTTATAATACACCTTCTAAAAATTATCTATGTTTTATCGACTACACGGTTTTTATCTAACATTTCTAATAATCATATCTGTCAACACATCTGGCTGCATCTGGCCACATTCTAACTAAATGTTCATATTTGATATTCCGTATATAATTAAGATTCAAAAGTGTAGCAATTTTTGATAATCACTAATCATTAAAATTGTGGTCGGGTCCGTCAACCCATCGTGTATATACCGGACATTAGAAATCAAGAGGGCTATTATAATATATATATATATGTGTCATTAAATAACTGATATAGATATATATATATATATATATATATATATA
>WYDF02292586.1:0-16172 GCA_009867245.2 Adranes taylori | reverse complement strand
ATAGCTAGGCAAATTAATTAGCAACAACCCTCGAGCAAAATTCAAACAAACGAGCGAAACAATAAACCGCGACTAGTATGCATACAAAAATGAATTAAGGCAGTCACCATCACGCTTGGTGTTATCTTCATTTACTTCTTCTGAAAGGATGAAGGAAAATGGTGTGGGTTTAAGGAATGGGCTCGTTTTCAATTAAACTAGTTTTGGTACAAAATGATCTTTTACAGTAGGTGGGCGATAAATTTAGAATAGACGATTCAATGCAGAACAAACATACCGCCCACCAAAATGTAATGCAATTTCCTATTCTAATGATCTACTAATTAAACTATTATTGGTTTGGAAGTGGACACAGTTTTTTAACAGGGTGCTCCATCTGTCCAAGTGCGGAAGTCCATAAGTGGAAGTGCGGATAGTACATCACGTCAAATGCCATCCGTACCTGGGTGCAACCGTACCACTCGTCCTAATGGCCAATTAAGTGGCGATACTTGATCATGTTTGATTAGAACTGCAGTGCCAGCCTTCAGATTTTTAAAGTTGGAATCACCAGACGAATAATGTTGCTGGAGGGTATGCAAATACTCCAGTCGCCATCGCTTCCAAAAATCTTGATACATACGCTGGACTAATTGCCAGCGGTTTAAACGATTTAAATCCAGTGGTGTTAGGTCCTCATCTGGCATACTACCTAACGGTTCTAAACCTAGGAAATGACCGAGGGTCAAAAAAATTTAGGTCGTTGGGTTCGAGCTGAGCAGGCACAATGGCCTCGAATTTAAAACAGCTTCGATTTAGCACAACAATGTCGAAAACTCGTCATAAGTCAGAAGCTGTTTTGCCAATAACTCGAAGTAAATGGGATTTGACCTATTTAATGCCAGCTTTCCAAATTCCACCCATACGTGAAGCAGATGAAGGATATAAGTGCCCGGTTATGTTTTCCGAATCTGCTGACTTCATCAGGTGAATTAGTTCTTTCTGAGCCCTTACAAAGTTAGTGCCACGATCAGAAAAAAATCTGCGAGCAGAGTCTGCGACGAGAGACAAAGCGACGTAACTCTGCGATAAAGGCTTTACATTAGACAATATAAAATCCGAATTGGCTTTTCTCCATTATTTTATCATCAGTTGTTTCGCAAGACTCGTATTTCACTCTCATTTAATAGATTAGCACAAGGCATTCCTCATTCTGTGAAACTAAATTATATATACTAGAATATGCGGATGACACCGTAATAATAACTTACGGTCATAAAGTGCTACAACAAAGCCTACGAAAACCATTTTTCTACAGAAACTAAGAAAGTTGAAAATCGTTTATTACAATCTTACGTCCATACCTCAAGAAAAAGAAATCACAGATAAACCTATTCCATCACGAAATAATAATTGAGTTTCAGACATTTAGCATTCCTCCAATCAATTTAACACATACAATTATTCATTCCTCTTTCTTTTATTTGATAAATCATCTTTTGAGCATAAGAAATCTGTACTAGCATTTTTCGCATTTTTTAGTAGAGATGCAGACATCGGCTTTAGAACTGAAATTAATAAAATGATGTGCAGAACAATTCTCGAATGCAGACTTACGATTTTTAAGAGCTGCGAAAAAGAACTATTAAGATTTTAGAAACCCCTGAATGTATTGGTGTCCAGAAACTTATGAGACTAAGGCATCAACATATCCAAAGTATTATATGCTGAAAAAATTGCAACAAAGTAAAGCTTATTACAGTTATTTTCAGTTATTTTCATTTTTTGTTGATTTTTTTGATGAAGTCAAAATGGTAGTAAACACCTTATAATTTTAGAATAAAGTCACTTTTGTTCGATATGGCCTCTCTTTGCCTTAACTATGGTCTTGAGTAGGTTTGGAAGGGCATCGCACGCTGCACGAATGTGAGCCTCCGGAATGCGCGGCCATTCCCGGCGAACTAATGTCTCGCGTCAATCCTTTGCTATTTTTTTTGTGCCAACCTTTCTCTTCAAAATGGCCCACAAATCCATCGGGTTTGCACGCGGAGAATTTGCTAGCCATTGTGTTGAAGAAATAAAGTGTGGAATGTTATTTTTCAACCATTCTTGCATAATCCAGTTGGAACGTCCATGCTCTGCACTCGAAATGTTAAGGCTTCAACACAGCATCCAAAATAGTATCGCGATAAACATTTGCTTTTATCTTCACGGTCCAAAATACTAAAGGAGAGCGGCCATCGGCAGTAACGGCGGCCCAAACCGTTACCAATGCTGGTGCCTACTTTCTGTGTTCCATCCGGAGGTGTAAATTTTCGTATCTCCTTACTGGCAAGTAAACTCGGTCATTTTGTTTGTTTACTTGTTGCTCAATTGATAATAGAGCCACATCAAAGAAGACGATATTCGGCAGCAGACCACTTGCGTGCAAACTTTGCTCTATCCAATCTACTTTTTTTCAGTTCATGAGTAAAATCGTGTGCCTTTTGGAACTTCAAAGGTTTCAATTGAAGCCCATTTTTCAAAATGTATTGCATCCATTCTCTTGGTATGTTCAGATCAGCATCAATTTTTTACCACTGCGACGGGGATTTCGTTCAATTTGAGCCTTCACTTTTCTTGCTGTTCGTTCGTAGCATTCTGTTCGTGTACGATCACTTCCTTTGTACCTGGCAATGCTGCCAGTGTAACGAGAAATGTTGAGCGACACAAAAGATTTATGCACATTGAGATAGTTTACCTCTCGAACAATGGCTTTCCAGCGAAATATAGCGCAATAACACTGCTGCGTTTGAGTGCCATGCAAGGAATTTATTGTTTTCGTTTTAACTGGACGCAAATGCTTCAACACACTAAGAAACAATATAATGAACTGTCATTAGTATAATTTTGAGCGCTCTGTCAGTTTTGTTTGACAGATATATCGGTGTGAAGTTAGTTGCAATTTTTTCCAGCAACCATGTATTTGATTATTTTGTGATGCAATTCACATCACACCAATGATTAGCCTCTCAACAAATTTATCCAGAAAAAAAAACAGTTGAAGATGCAAATTATCGCATCGTTTTAAACAAATTAAACATTCTAATTTGTCACCCGTGGAATTACTAAGTATTTTTCCACGTACATACTTCAGAATTCAAATATATTTAAATTCACTAATCCTTTTTTTTATAACGCATTGCCAGGGGAAAGGTTTTCGGCTTATTGCCATTTGTAGCCGTTTCAATATAAATATTATTGATAATAATTACTATAATTAGTATTTAACTTTTTATATCATTTTGATTACCTTTTTATCATTTTGATTAAATTAAAGTTTTTGTTAGTTACTTAACTAAATATGTTTTCAACAAATCTTGATAACTTTTTCTCTTAATGTTTCAACGTATCATAATGTTATATGTTTAGAAATGGATGAGAGCATCAAAAGTACCCATATGTAAAAGTAACCACATGCAAAAGTAACCACATGCTTTATAAGGTAATATAATTATATTTGCAGCGTAAAAACTAGATTTGTACATAAATTTTACATCAAATTATGTTCGTGTTCTGCTAATTAAACTTCATGTATTTGATTATGTTTCATGTTTTGTTTAAATTAGTTTCTGCTTTAATTTCAGTTTCCATTTGAACCGATTTAGTAATTCTCGCAATTTAAAGGGACTATGTTTTTGCAAGCAAATGTTTTTATTTACATTGATTCATGCATATTGTTAAGAGATATTTAAATTTATGTTTAAGAAACAACCTATGTGGTTAAGGGAAGATTGGTCAAGGTTTTCTGAATTGCAAATTTTAGAACACGTGGTTATGTATTTGTTTTTATTTTTAGAACATAGGCCTCATGGGAGAGACAGTTTTTCCACAGTTCCTAGATCGGAGTCTACTTCGGAATTTCAGCCGCTTGAAGATGACGAAATTGAATATTTTTTTGCGTCTGATGCATCGGCAGTTATTGAACATACCAACAGAGTTATCTACTTTGAGGTACTTATTAAAATAACATACAATAAAAGTTTTTTAGCGGGCGATAAGTTCCTTAAATATAAAGCAAATTCAGAAATCGTGAATATGGAATGGTAATTTGTGGGATTATAGGTTACAAAATCATAATAAAAATAATTTTATGAGAGATTTTTTAACAATATTAATTATTATCATCTTCAGTTTATTGTCACCTTTTCAATTTATTTTCACCTTTTCAGTGCTCTTTGAAGATTGATCTTCAATTGAATGGGGATTTAACATTTCCTCCAAGTCGGTTTCGGTCAAATCTTTTTTCCTGTGATTCAAGCAACTGTTGAATGTCACTTGATTCTATCTGTTCAAAACATCTCGTCATAATCCATTTGTAACTTGAGCAATATTTTAATTTGCATGGATTCTTTATCATTACCGACAGTCAGATCAGGCCATAGTTTTTTCCAACATGATTTCAATGTGTACTGCTCCAGTTCTTGTAACGATTCTTTTATGTTAACAATGCACTTTGCTATGTCAAATTTTCAGCATTGCGTAACACTCATATCAGGATCACATTCCATGGTGTCCAATATGATTTTAAAGGTTCGTCGAATGTAATTGAGCTTAAAGGCCGGAATGATTCCTTGGTCCATAGGTTGGAGTAAAACCGCTGAAAAAAGCTCACGAGGATGACCTTAAGCATTGTCCAAAACTAGAACAGCCTTTAAATAAGTTTCAACTTCAGGAACAAAATAATTCCGGAACTTGTCACAGAAAATAACACTTGTAACTCACGCTTTCTTGTTTGCACGCCAACACACTGGCAGGTTGTCGTTGTTTGATTTTTAAAAGCACTAGGATTTAACGATCTGTAAAGAATTAGTGGGTTAATAAAACAATCTCCTGGTGCATTGGAACAGAGCAGCAGTGTAACTCTATCTTTTGCTGCCTTGAAGCCAGAGACGGACTTTTCACTTTTGGGTATTAAAGATTTGTTTGTTATTCTTTTCCAAAACAAGACAGTTTTGTTTGCATTAAACACTTATTCATGGTTGTATCCACCATCAGCAATCAAGTTTAAAAATTCTTCTGGATAACTATCTGCTGCTGCAGTGTCTGCAGATGCAGCTTCTCCAACAATGTTGATGCTATGCAATGATTGTCGCGCCTTGAATTTATTGAAGAAAACTTTCGATGCTTGAAATCCTTCATCTGTACGTTCATCACCAGGTTCTTTAAAATGAGCGTAAAGACGCTTTGCTTTTTAACGGATTAGTTGACCATTTAGGGGCATTCTTTTCTGGTTATGGTCTTCACTCCATAATGATAACGCAGCTGCCATTTTTTTCAATTGCTGATAGTGAGGATCAAGCTATAGAATTCCTTACTTTGTCTTCGGATTTCTTGATAAATCGTACAGTTGATTCATTAACATTGAAAGAACGTGATATGGATTCAAACGACTCGCAAAGGCGTAAACGGTCAAGCCTTTCTATTTTTTACTTTAAGCGGCATCACGACTTTTTTCCGCGTAGGAACCAATTTTTCTTTGCTTTTACTACTCGACATTATAAATTGCGAACAAAGCAGAAGAGACACAAGCAGAAGAAATAAAAGATTCAGCTAAGTTCTTTGACAAAGAACTGTCGGCTTAGCAGCTATAAGATGTGTTTGGATATATGTATAATATAGTAAATTTGTACATATCATGAGTTTCACTCATCTAACAAACTTTATGCATATAGAAAGGAAAATCAAATACATATTATATTCATAACTAATTGATTGTTTATTTAAGATAACGTACGAATTTGAAGTCGTTTAAATATATCAATGTGTTTATGTTAGCACATAAAACAATAAGCTGTATGTAAATACTTTGATATGTACCTACTGTTACTGGTAAATAAATACTACATATTATTCTAAAAATATACATATTGTTAGTTTTGGATCCGCGAATAAAGAAAATTTCAGCCGCGAATACAAGAAGTGGTCGCAAATTTTTTAATCCGCGAATGCTGAAAACTCAAATACCGTAAATAAATATGCTTTAATAATTAAGCTTTTACTCTATTTATTAGTTTTAAAAGAGTATATTGCGTAATAACCAAAATGTGAGATTTTCGCGCATTATGGTTTTGTATCAAAGAAATGAAACTATTAAGCAAGGAAAATTTTCTTAATTTAGTGTTGTTGTTTTTATACTTTTTATATACCGGATGTCATATAAGAATATCGGATTCCCCAGATGACATTTCATGATCAACTTTTATTGTTGATATCGGATTCTAAAAGAACGGAAATTTTTTCTTTACTATATCGTCATGCGTGAGTTCATGTGAAGTTTTCATGGGAAAATCAAGGTCTAATCTCCCTCAATGAATTTATTTTATTTTTATGAATACAAAATGGTGTCAACTGTTTTTGACACCAAAATCGAAAACCTGGTATATTTTTTGTAAAATATTGACATGTTACGAATGAAGGTTACTTCTAGAGATGATCTTTAGGTCCAATGAGTGGTACAACTAATGAAGGTAAGGGCACTTCTCTAGTTTTCTTGATTATATTACTATCAATTAAAGCAGCTTCTTAACGAATCCGATTACATAGCATCTCTTTTTATTACACAACCACGAAGTGAATTCTAAAAAAGATTGCATCTTTTTGCCATAGTGATGAAGCTTTGTCTTGATGAAACCAAGTTTCACTAAAATTATCTACGATTTCTCTGATTATTGAAATACATTGGAACCTCGATATAATGGGACAGTGCGGGCGAGGGGTGTGCCCGATATAGCCGAATGTCCGTTCTATAAAAATAAATTTTCTGAATAAGCTATTTATTTACTGTCAAATAGAAATACATATATTATGAACGAAAGTTTACATTCTAATTACACTTTAAAATTGCATTTTATTCGTCTTCAGATGATATGTCACTATACGTCCGTTGAGGAGTCGTCATCGTTTGTTTTTGAACTTCCTGGTATCAATTTTTGTCTGGATTTTTGAAGTTTGTTGTTTCTTAATTATTAACTCTCTAGAATTGCGAAAGTGAGTGTAATATAATTGCATTTCGCTATCATCGATAAATGATATTACATCGTCACGATGCGATCTGACCATTGATAATTTAATTTTTGGGAGAATCTATTCCTCCTCATCACAATCTTTGATCAATACTTCATCTATTTCACTTTTGGTCATGATGTGATACCCAGGGTCACCTTCATCTGTTTCAAATCATTCAAACACATCTTCCATCCCTACTTTTTGTCCAACATTATTTTGTATAATCCTACAGAAATCAGGAACCTCTACTCCCTGTAAATCAATTTCTGCATCTTGGTCATCAAAGAAATTCTTCCAACCAATTGCTTAAGTTTGGGTAGTTACCTCTTTCCAGGCAGCTGCGAAATTAAAAATCGTTGATATTGAATTATGACTTCTCAAATTTTCTAAGATACTTTGGCCTCTCCTGTCTTCTTCATCTTCTTTAGCCTCCAATACCACCAATATTTCATTTAAAAACTTTTTTTATATACTTTTTTTGTGGTCAAAATGAAGCCGCGATCCATCGGTTGAATAAAAGATTTTGGCAAAAACATACAATTAAACTTCCCATCTTCAGTACGTAGAATGTTTTGCGAGTGCTGTATGGGTCCGTTGTTTAATAGTAACAAACACTTTACGTCTTCCGATGCTATTGCAAGCTCTTCCTCTTGAAATTTTCTAACTGCAGATACAAATTCCTTGAAAAATCAGTTTTAGAAAATATTAGAAGTGAACCATGCTTTTTTCGAATAGTAATATGACACAGGGAGGCTCTGTAAGTGCTCTGTAAGACCAAGATGTGGACTTCGATGGAATGGTTGATTTATATCTGTTTATTTGTTACAGGGTTTATAGTCTAGTATTGCACCGTTTTTAATTATATAAGTTTCCAATCAGTTTTTCTCTACAAGGTATTCTCTACAAGGTACAATAGTTCGATTGACTAGATTTAGAAATAGCTTAGACTTTGACTTACACTGACTAGATTTAGACTGACTATATTTAGAAATAGAGATCTGACTATCAACCATTGCGAAATCTTCGATTAATATCTGACGAATCTCGCTGTCCTATCGTTCCCTTTGAATGAAGGTATGATCATATCATTAAGAGATATATTCCTATTATATTTCCATATATTCTCATCTCATCATTAAGAGGTACCTCACATCATTAGAGATATATTTTCTTGTTTAGAAGGATGGTCTGGTGTGATACATTTATCAATGAGACATTCACTTTTACAAAATTAAATGATACTTCAATGGATTTAAAGCACAATGAGTTCCACTGAATCGGATTATTTAAGTCCCCATAATAAATTTTAACACATTTTTTCTGACCAAATATTCAAACAAAATTTTGAAATGAGAAAATCTCGTCAGTTTTATGTGAGGTGGAAAAGTGATTGCGTAATATTGAAGAATTTTGCTTTCACATTGGAATAGCTAACACGATTATTCTACTAACATTGAGTGCGCTTATGTTATTGAAAAATAGAAAATATCGTTTGGAAATCTCAACTTGACTTTCAGATTATTACTCAAAGTTTCTCTCTCAACGCCGAAAAACTTTTGTTCGGGGAATTTCTCCGATTTTCGCTCTGGAAACATATTTGTTAATTTTACAATGAAATTAGATCTTGATTTGACACCCTCATGGCATATTGACTGTTCTTCCGAATTTTCCGTTCTTTTTGATTCGAAAATCAAAACTAAAGATTCTCCAACTGTTATTTTCAAAGTTTTTTATTAAAATTTGTGTCTTAAAGTTATCCGGAGGTTTCAGTATGTTTTAGATAGCAATTATATATAAATACATATATGTAAGTGTTTAACTATTTGTTAAAGGATGACGATGTGGCCGCTATTAAAGAAGGCGTATTGAGTATCCATCGACTTCGCAAAACTAGCGAGGACACGCACTCACGTGAAATTATTACCCTAAAAATGGAGTTACAGGAAATTATGAAAGGCAATTACAGCCATTTCATGCAAAAGGAAATTTTTGAGCAGCCAGAATCAGTTGTCAATACAATGAGGGGCCGCGTTAATTTTGCAAACAAGGTACGTGAATAAAGTAAACATTATTTTTATTATTTTGTACCCATCAAATTCGAAAAAAAAAAGAATTGGAGTTTTTGCTTCATAAATAGGTGAGAGATAAAAAATGGTGTTTTTTTTGGATATGAATTTTCAGGAATCGTCAAAAAATTAAGAAGATTCATATGTGTAAAGACATAATATATAAACATGAGGATTGTATTATAGATTCGGTAATATTAAGTAAATAGAACAAATATAGGGATTCAAACATTTAAAATAAATTGTGCTAGGAATATCAGCAAACGATGTGCGAAGAGCAATATTTGATATTAAACCAAGTAAATCTTGTGATATCTACGGAATGAACTACATATGGTGAGGTTTGTAATTGGTCAAATCATTAAACCCCTCACCTCGTTAATAAATCAGTGCATACGAGAAGGAATATTTCCAAATCTTGTTAAGAAATCAGTAGTCACTCCGATTCACAAAAAGGGACCTCGTAATGATTTGACCAATTATAGACCAACATCCATTGTGCCAACATTTTCAAAAATATTCGAAAAAATCTTGAAACAGCAATTATACTCTCATTTTGAGAACAACAACTTGTTTGCAAGGAAACAATTTGGATTTAGGCAAGGTTCTGGAACCACTGAGGCATTATTAAAACTAGTGGAATCTGCACTAGAAAATTTCAACAATAAAGGAGCTTGTGTCGGAATGTCCCTAGATCTAACGAAAGCATTCGATTGCATTTCACACGAGGTACTAATAAACAAACTAATTAAGTACATCGTCGACAGTAAAAGCTTCAGTTTGATAAAATCCTACTTATCGGGCCGTGAACAGTGTGTTAAGGCTGGCGGTAAAGTATCACACGAGCGCTATATGGAGCATGGAATACCCCAGGGCTCTATACTAGGACCCTTGTTATTCCTAGTTCTAACCGACTCCCTATTATGGTCAAAGCAAGGACACTACTTAGCTAAGCGACTTGTAAGTTCTATCTTTCTTCTACGTAACCTCGCAGGTACCGTGTCTGAAGCAACGTTAAAAACAGCTTACTATGCTATGTGTCATAGCCATCTCAGTTATGGACTATTGCTGTTGGGAATTCGTCTATCAGACACCGTCTTTTTGGTCTCCAGAGAAAAGCAATAAGAATCGTTGCAAATCTTGGATTCCGTGATAATTGTGGGCAAACATTTATTCAATTAGAAATTTTAACATTGCCTTCTCTCTACATCTTAGAATGTGTGTGTTACTTGTTCAAGAACTTGGAAAGTTATCCAGAACATGTACATTACTTCAACACTAGATATAAAACAAATATTGCATTAACAAGCAACAGATTATGCATAACGCAAGATAGTACAAGGTACTGGGCTATAAAATTCTACAATCAGCTGCCCCAACGAGTTAAATGTCTCGACTTTAAAGAATTTAAAATAACGGTCAAGAAATTCCTTTTACGGAAAGCACTGTATTGTCATACGGAATTCCTAAATCTAAAGGAGTGGTCTGATGAGGATTGGTCTACCTGACAGTGTAACGAGATCACATATGTCATATTGCACAAAATTATTATCTATATTATTACCTATGTGAGTATTTTGCTGTTGTATAGTATATCATTATCCTATTATTATTATTATTATTATTCATATTATTTTTCCTGACTTGTGTAACTTGTGATTAGCACCAATAAATGATTTTATTTGATTTGAAGGAAGAAAAATCATCAAAAGAAATTTGTCAATAGATAGATATTTTATTAAAGGTTTCCTCAGCTACAACATTGTACAGATTATAACATATAATGTCATACACAGTTCAGTAAAGTTCAGATTAGGTGATGTTTATAGAAATAAATATGTGTTTGATTATTATAGTTGCGATCTAAGAATGATTTTGACCGTAGTCTGAAGAGTGCAAGAATAACTGATTATATTCTAGATTTTCTTACGAACTTCCAAACATGATTTTGGTTCCAATTCTTCAGTATTTACTTAGCAACATAGAAAAATCTGTACATAAAATAAATATTTTAAATATCTTTATCTTAAACATTTTGAATAAATTATTTTAGCTTGTAAACACTAAGTACTATAGTTCTTATTGGATCCTTAACTCGCATAGCTAATCCTGATATTTGACAACCTTTTTTGTACCTAATTTCATTATTTTAATCATCTGGGCTGGAAAATTTGTAAAGGATTATGTCCCAAGTACCACAATATCGGGTATGTTTGCGTCTATTTGGTGGATAGTAGGAAAACGTAGTTTCAAACGATTTTAACGGCGTTATTTTTAACTATCACTTCAAAATCCTTAAGTATGGTGCAAACGGGTCTTAGTAATATAATAATAATAATAATAATGGTTAAAAGAGGCGGTGATACGCTGCAAAATGAAAATATAGCTAAAATATTAAATGCCATCAATAAGTTAGAAAGCTTTGTTAACAAAATATTACTTAAAGTTAACAAAAATATAAAAATGTTTTCCAAAACTTCCATTCAATGTTAAAGTTTAAAAAAAAATGTAAATCAACATGCAGACACATGAGTTCTGATGAAGTGGTAATTGTTTCCACGAGACATGATAACTTGAATTTGCTGGGCTTGGAAGCTCACGTATAATGCAAATTATTATTAAATGTGTTTCTGGAACACTAGCCTTTCAATACATTAAAATGTGGACTCCAACACTGAGGCGTACTTCGATATTCTATATTATTATTATTATTATTATTATTAATTACACCGTAGACACTGAGTTAGTGGGAGGCGCAATTTTTCTAACCCGCCTTACACTATCTCTATTAAATCGAGTTAATTCTTAAACGTTGTTTTTGTGGTACTAGCTTTGACAAAATCAGATGGGAGTAAATTTCAGTATGGTAGGTGATAGGGCCGGCTCCAGAGCTACGCAATTAGATTGGTTTTACCGTGCGCCTCTAACGCAATTAAATTTGCAATAATTCTCAACTAAATTCAAACAAACGACACAATAAACTGCTAATAGTGCAAAACAAAACAAACGTTATGCGACATACCTTAACACGGCTGTTGTGTTTATTCACTTTTCTGATAGGACTAAGGAAATGGGTGTAGGCTTAAGGACTGGGTTTCTTCTTGCACACCCGTTCGCGAACGATAACGAATTAATCTTACACGATAGCGGTCAATTTGAAACTATAATGAATGAATGGCGTTATGGCATACGAATAATTTTTATGACCGCCGAATTCTTATGCCGTCCGAATAGGCAAATTGTTTATTTAAGACTCTTCTCTTCCTCTCCTCTTTCGCGTTAGGTAACAAAAACGCTTACGCATATAAACGTACCCCAAAACTACTGGGAGCATAACTATAAACGATATTTTATAAGGGACGATAAGTTGAGATAAACGATTTAAATACAGCACAGACAGTAGGATTCCGGATGAAATATTTTTTCGGGTACTTACGACATCCTTTTGTTCTTAATTTCAAATAATGATCTCGCACTTGAAGTTTGTGTTTTTGTAAAGAGATGTTGTAAGTTACAGCTGTAGTTACAGCATTTATGATCGTGTAGGTTTCAATTAAATTGCTTCTATTTTTGCGGTGGACAGTTTTAATGCTTCAAACAGGTTGTCATGTTTTTAATTTCTTAGAGAATTCGGTATCTTTAGTTGCATTTCTTTGGACCGATTGGCTAAAATATATGTAGTAATTTATATGGCAAAATGATAATCGCCATGTTAATGTGTACGGAATATTGTTAAGTTAAAGTTCGTACTTTTTAAGGCGTAAAATATTATCGAATCTTTTTAAGGGCGACTTTCCAGGTTGGTTAAGTTTTTTTTTATTTGTAAAGTATATTTTACCATTGAGTAACTAAAGCACATGGATATAGATGTAATTAAGTACTTGTCGTCAGTTGTTGATGAATTTCTTACATGAACCTTTTTTTTTTTGGAATAAATTCATTTACATTTTTATTCTGATAAATTTAAATAATTCTCAATTATTAAAATTTTATAATTTTAGTTGGTTATTCTTGGTGGAATTAAGGAATATATTCCAGAGATTAAGCGTTGTCGTCGCCTTATGCTAATTGGTTGTGGTACGAGTTATCACAGTGCTGTAGCAACCAGACAACTTTTGGAAGAACTTACAGAATTACCTGTTATGGTTGAGCTGGCTAGTGACTTCCTGGACAGAACTACACCTGTATTTAGAGATGATGTGTGCTTTTTCATCTCCCAATCGGGTATGATTCCTTTTATGTTCATATATACTCTTGTGTATTAATTCTTGAACATAATAATTTAATACAATATACAAGATTTCTGATATCAATCATCACAATCAGATCAATAAGTCAGCGAAACTATTATAAATGCTTTGTATTTAGTTAAGTATTTATTTATTTATTTAAACGGAATCATTAGTGTACATTGCATTAAATATATACACAATACCAACATATATATCTCTAACAGAATGAAAATGATCATTACATCAAGTCAACATCAAGTCAGAATACATGGCTTATTAAATTGGTTTATAAAATACTCAGAAATTACTAAAGCAAACCTGCAGTCCAAAAAAACTATATATGAAAATAAAAACATTTCTGAAATGATAAATCGAACCTTGAAAGGCAAGTATATTGAAAAATGTAAGGACATAAATATAAACCTGCAAAAACCAATTCGCTTACAAAAAAGGAGACAAAATATAATAAGAGGAACGAAGTCAATGTATGATTGAGTGACTATAAGACCAGTTGAAAGACGTGGATATCTGTTCGTAAACAAAGTAAATTGAAGATGTTAAATCTTTTCTAACACACGCTATCGGAAATAATGATATTAGTGTAGATATAGTGAAACAATCTGAGTTCAATGTATCTTTTAAAATTTCATATCCATATCATGTGCACAATGAACTAACTGATGATAATCTATCGTTGGGATTGAAATAAGCAGATTTAATTTTCCTAAAAAACCGAATTTTCTCGAAAAATTAACGAAATTGAAATGCTGATAAACTGTGCTGACCAGAAAATAGATTGTATTTCTTTTACTAAACATTGGATAACTGACCCTCTCGAATTGGAATCAACTCGTCTGGAATGCTTTTATGTTTCGTCTTATTATACACGTAAGAACTGTAAAAATGTTGGTGTAGTTATATTCACAATAAATGGATTAGAATGTGTTCCGAGACTGGACTCAGAAGCAATTTATCAGAAGAATCACATTGTGAGCTTTCTCCGGTGGAGTTGACACAGTACAAAACGGTGTTGATAAGTTTTTTTTAACATCGTAAGACATTTTTTATAATATTTTCTTAAACGTCTTGAATTGCTGATATAAATAATAATATCGTAATCAACGGCGATTTTAATCTTAATTTCAACAAGCTAAATACAGTGGTAAATTATTTATTAGACATTTGGGCTCAAACCGAATATAAATGAAAATACGCGCTTAGGCAGTTGTCTAGATAATATTTTTACTAATCTAAATAAAACCAATTACAGATCAAAAGTGATTGAATTATACAATATCGGAGTATACGGCTGTTGTTATTGTTTTCAATTTATTATCCTCAATTTCGGAAAAAAATATTATGTACCTATAACTAAACTAGGTTTGTTCTTGTTTTTTTTTAATACTATTACGCAATTAACGTACCAATTTATAGACGAAGATAAAAATGTTGATTTATCATTTACATATTTTGTGACTGTACTAAAAAATGCATCTTTTAGCTCATTTCCTGTAATGAGGAGAAAAGTTGAACATTCATGTAAAGTAGCAATTTGGTTTAATGAGAATCTTACGGATAAGCGAAATTTTGTACATTTCTTACCTGATGTTTATATATCTTATCGGTCAAATATAATGAGGATTTATATGTCCATCATAGGAATATTTATGGAAGCGATGTTGATATGCTAAATGGAAGTCAAATAATGACTATATTGCCAAGTCTATGAATAAACCCCATAAAATTTGGAATATTATTAACTCGTATAGAAATTCTTCACAACATTCAGATAGAGATACTTTGAATGCCAAGTTTACAAACTATTTTTCGAACATTGCTTCTCTTGTAATTGAAGACTGAGTCAATATAGTTTTAGAGAATACATTGTTGATATATCTGAAGACTACGCATTTTCATTTAAAGTGATGGATATAATAATGAGCTTAAAAAATAAAAATGGATATGACCTTCATGGTTTGAATGTACAAATCAGTTGTTAATATGGTTACTGCTCCACTGACGAAACTTATAAATCTCTGCATCAAAACTGGGGTATATTCTGGTATTTTAAAAATTTCGGTAGTAGCTCCAGTTCAAAAAAAAAAAGGTTCGAGAAATGTAGTTTCCAATTTTAAACCCATCTCTATGACACATACGTTAAGTAAGGTTTTTGGAATTTGTTAAAAAAAGCAAATTGTAATACTTTACCTCTCCACATACATAATCGCATTCTGTGCATTTTAGAGATTTTCATCGGTATGTAATCCTTCATGATTTACCAATTCATATTTGTGAACAGCTTTAAAATCATATTCGGATCACAGAAACGGTTTTTTTAGCCAAATGTCTACGTTTGTGTACACTAATACTATCTCTTTGTGTGGTTGCAAAATCTCATTCCGTACACTTATAAGGTGGTTCAGCTAAATGCATCACCTCATGTCTAATTAAACTGCGTTTTCCCATGGCCTCTAAATCGCAAATGTAACACTTATAACATTTTTTCTTCCAATGTCTACGATCATTTGTATATATAAGTTCTATATTTGGCTACTCGAGTAGCTACATACAGAACTTTTGTTGTTTTATATTGAAATTTTGAAATGTAGTAAGTAAATTTTATATACTTTGGTTTTTTAATATTTTTTATAAATACATTAAAAGACATGGCAACTTAACCATGTCTCTGGTCGCGGCAAAGGCGGCCGTAAGCCCTGGCTATTGGGTCATTTCGCTGGTCGCGGCAGAGCCGCGGCCACAGGCCACAGTATTGCGGATAGCAGTCCTGTTCGCGCCGTTGGCAAATATGGTGACCAGATGGGGGGCAAAACAACGTTTGCCGGGTCCG
>WYDF02292575.1:0-16172 GCA_009867245.2 Adranes taylori | reverse complement strand
AAGGGGCGGCAATTTGTCTTTTGTCCGGGGCTACGTTATCGCTAGAGCTGGCGCTGACAGTATATCACTGATTGAGGTTTAGTTATCTGTGATACCTACACCATAGAACGCATTTTAGAAAATAGTAACATACACATATATAACTACAATTCTTTCAGAAATATGCCTAGGCAGATCGTTAATAACAAAATTAAATAATCAGGAAAGTCGATTATTATAATTTAAATGTCGTGCAATTTGATTACCATATATTACAAAAATTACCTACTTCATAAATGAAGAGAATTGTTATAAACATGCAAAATTTTCAAGTTTAAAGTAAGTATATATTTTCCTGTAAATTTAATGTGGAAATCGTAAACGACATGCAAATTACTACGACAAAATCGTATTTATCTCAGAAATTTATTTGAATGCAAGATGAGACGCACGGTCACAAAGTCTGGCAAACGAAATGCGTCAGAATAATTTAAATAGACTGAGGCATCTAATCGTATAATATTTCGAAGCGAAATGAGGAAATGTTATTTACTTAAACAAATTCACAGTCTCAGATTGAATTCGAATGTTCTTGAAGATGTTAGATACTTGTAAATATTAATAGGGAAATCGTAAGAAAATATTAGTGCGATTTTAAGGTATACATTAGATATCAAAATTGAGAGGTTTAAGGTTACGCATAGCGTAGAGATTTAAGAGACAGAAACTTGTAATTTTAGTTTTATTACATCTCTATTAGAGTTTCATGTTCTGCTTTCTATAGTAAGATAAGTGTTGGATATCATGTGAGTCACTTATAGCATCTGATTCTCGTTATTAGTGATGTGGAGTGTGAACATTAACTTAATTTATGTTTGAACCAAATTAAAACAAATTTAGGACATTATACGGAGCACAGTTTACGAAACGTTCGCATATCCACATCTTTCAGCTCAGGTCAAATGCAGTAAAAACCTTTGCAATACCAAGAGGTAAACTATTATAACGAAACATGATTAACGTGAAATAGGTCATATATTGATGTCGACAGCTTATAGTAAAACTTTTGACTTCCAGTATATCGAAGATGGAGTAGGGTATTGACCTGATTTAACTAATAAGTATTATCGCTCTTCGCTACGTATATTAACCTGTATTTAGAGGCAGTATTTATAGTCTAGCAACAAATAAGTCTAGTAAAATTAAACTCTAAACGACGTCGGAATATAAAATAACACTTTGCCTCTCCCACTGACCAGTAGGATGTGACCTGTTAAAAATATTATGCATGCTAGAAAAAACTGACTTTAATTCCGCCATTTAGAGGTCAACAAATGCACTTTGTGTTAATGCTTGTTTTAGATTATTTTCTTCAGTTTATGGGGTCGGAATATACAAAATTATAATCCCATGTTCATCACCACTGGACGAATGAAGCACTGAGCTTAGCCATTGGTTAGGCCAACATAAATTTAATGAGTTCTCCGTACTCCTAACAGCAACGTACTGTCCTTCATGAATTGTGCCTCAAATAAAAGAAAAGTTGTTAAACTTAAATAATGTATTGATAACTGTTTCAGAAAATCATACATGCGATTGAATAAAATATTTGCTCATAACATATTAAATAACGTCATGTCAAATAATAAAATAAAATGTTACTCGAATAGTGTGTCAAAATGACTCACTCAAAATGGCGTTCATAAAGTAGCAGTTCTATTCCTTACATAATAATTAATAAAAACCTTACTTACAGATCTGTTGTGGTTTCTCACAAACTTATTTTATACTTTGTACAGTTATATAAAATAATTCATTTCTAATTTTTTGTAAGCTACTTTAATAATTACACTTGTGGCTCCCGATTTAATTTAATCTACGTTATTGTACAATTCATACTTGAAATATTTATTTAATTCATTATCAAATGCTGATTACTACTTTCCCCCTGGCTAACTTATTTAACGTTTCGATTTATTCATTATTTTATTTAGAACTAATTTATGATTTAATCTGAATTAATTCATGGATTTATAGTTCAGAAAATACAGCGACGTGAATTCTAACTAGTTAACACAAAAACCTAGTTCGTGTGTAACAGTGGAACCTTTTAAACGTTTTATCGGCCCGCTAAATTTTCACTCACTTTACACAGATTATCCACACCATTTTTTCCTTTCTTTCGGAAAATTACATTTATCTAAAGCATTGCTCTCACCAGATTTTACAAGTACTTTCAGTCATCATGGTTCCATTACCAATTATAATCGCATTCCTTTACTACTACACGCACAATTATAAACAATACGCTTTTATTCACTGCTGATCGGTCACCAATCAATATCGATTTCGTACTTCTATCGGGACGTTCCATATCATACACTCAATTCACCGTTGTAAGCATAAGCCACGCTTCCTACATAGGTCATTTCTTCCGTAATTTTTACGATTAACAACTAGGAAACAATTCGTTCCGTTGGATACTGATCTTTGATTCCCATAAAGAAATTCTAGTTCTTATCAGCATGTATGTAAGATGTTTTTAATGCTTTTAAATTATCTTTTATTTCATAAAAAGAAGTTTAAATGAAGCTTTAAGTATTACTACTCTTTGCCTTCTCTAACCTACAACATTCGTAACTGATAATAATTTTCCATGAGGCCTATCCATCCTGACTTATTTACATTATTTATCAGCATCAAATGTACAAACTTCCTATTATAGAACTAAAATAAAGTGAGGACAAATTGCCTCGCGACAAAATTACGCTTTTGTTCGAATATAATATTTATGTATTTTAATAATTGTTAATTTCATCGTAACATTTCATTTTCCAATAAGCAAAGATTTTTGCTCTTTCTGCTGTATAGTTCACAACTTTCAAGCTTTACATGTATTTTCTGGCCTCTCAATATCCATCGTTTCAATAATATTTTCGGCCGTCACAAGATGAATTCTCTTTGGAGGTTCTGGAGATCCGGGTGTGGTCAGTGATTGGATCATTTTCTTCTTTGTCTCTACTCCAGTACTACTCCTAAAAAAAAACCAGAGCTACGAGTTCTTCGTTTAGATACCTCAGATGCCGACAAAATGCATTTAAGGCAACCTGAGAAATAGCAATGTTGATGCACCTATAAGCTACAAGAGATTTTAAGAAATTCAGGGCGTTTTTCCGAGCATCTCTTGCCAATGGATACTTAATCCAAGGATACTTTTTCCTCTTCATCACTCATTCCCGACTCAGATGACGCAATTTTCCATTGCGGCAGTGATTGATCGAGCGTATTTTTCCTTCTGTCATGTTCTTCTCGAATTAATTCTTCTACATGTCGTTTTCTCCTCTCTGACATCTCCTCTGTTTAGTTAAAGCAATATCTACACCAGCCATATACCCTTTTTGCTCCCCTCGTTGTTCTCTTAAAAAATCCTTACATTCCTGAATTTTGATCATAATTAAGGGTTAGCATGAGTAATGTCGAATAGCTTGTCCATTTCTTTATTCAGAGTGTCTTCGTTTGCTTCTTGATCTTCTGTTACACGCTTTGAACTCTTTTTAAATTTGACCCACCTCTCAAACATTTTTTCCAGCTTTACTACGGCATTTCGTTGTTCTTAAGTTGTAATTCTAGCCTTGTTCCATATTTATAAAACATGTCTAATTTCATAAATAGAGCTTTCTCGCACAGTCTTACTCAAAACCTTATGTTGATAAAAAAAGATAGATAAGACTTGCAAATATTGGTATTCTGTCGGGGTAAAGGCCGCTTAGCCATACTTAAATAGATTATGCAATACTAAGTAAAAAAAGCTAATAAAATTAACGAGCGCACCGTGATTTGTCAGATTTCACTACGCGTGTGTACTGAAAAGAACACGACTATTGGTGCTAGGGAGAACAAAATGGATATTATGTGCGGTTATGTTACCTTTACTTTCGCTATCTAAACTTTTCTAAACATATTCGTTCGTTGCGCGATCTAAATATTAACCAATTGTGCTCAAATTTGCAGGAAATACTTATTTTAACATGTATAACAAAAATAGGGGGTACCATCATACATTTGACGCCTTTTACTTTTTTACTATATGTATAACGGAGAAACACCCTACTGAGCAGGCGACTCAGTCACATAATAACATAAGTGAAACTCCAGAAAAGGAAACGAAATTAGAAAGAGACAAAGAGTTATATCCAAATTAAATGTACTAGACACATGCCTTATGTTCAGCTGATGCTTTAACCAATAGAGATTTTGCTTTGCAAAAGCACATGTACAAAACGACCAATACTAGAATATACTGCTACAAGTGGTAAAATATCTCACGCAACTGTCATCTGTGTATTATCAGAAACATTTATGCGATGTTGTGAGCTTGCTAGCTATTATACAGTTCATTGGGCTTCATTTTATTGTTTAGTGTGTAATGTGTCTTTCAAACGAATAATATATTTCTTATTTTGTATATTATTGTTTAGAATAATATTATGATTATTTTCTTTATTAGACTGAAATTTTATTTATGTTTGAAGAAAATTATTTTTAGTTTTTCAAAGTACGCACATGCTATAGGATTTTTAATTTAATTCTTCGTTGTTGGTTATAAAAGATTTGTTAAAGTTTGAGTTTTATTTTGTTAAAGTTGAGGTGTTGAATTTTTTCATAAACTAAAGTTTTGTGAGTTTTAAATAAACTATGAATGACTCTAAAAATGTTGTTGGAAGAAAAGGTGGAGTGTATTGTTCGTATAAAAACTGCAAGAATTGCTTTTATATGGAAGAAGAAAAATTTATAAAATTCTTTAAATTTCCAATTAATACATTAGTGTAAGTATAAACATCGTGAAAAAGTATACACATAAATATATTTTGTATTAGTTTTAACGAGTACTTTTATACAGTTGTAGAAAATGGTTAGAGGCTTCAGGCAGAAGCGATCTAAGTTCAAAAACATTACAAGAATTAATTTGAATATAATTTAAGACATTTTTCCTCGGAATCCTTTTGCATATACATTTATTAGCTAGAAACTATATTCTATGATCATTTTGAACAATATATTTAGAGAGTTGGATATAATCTTTATTTGAAATGTAAAGAAGTTGAAGCATTTAAAAATCCATGTGTAAATTTCAATTTAGAATATTTAATTAAATTATATATACGTTTACGAATATACTATTGTTTAGAAAAATAGAAGCACTCCAAACCAAAGAACCGAAAGTAATGATTTTAATGAATTTATAAATTTTTGCAAAACTATTTTCCAATTGACACATGCTCTTCCACATAGTAAAAACACATAGTTTTCCTGAATTATAGTATTTAGTTTTCCTGTATAAGCATAGAACAAATATTGTACGAAATATTTATATTAGTTATTTTATTAAAAAAAAAAATTCATAAAAAGCAAAAACTTTTTTGTAGTAAAATACATATTCAAAATATTTGGGTATTTAAATTTGTTGAATTATTTGATCATTCTTTGCTAAATGTATAATTTATAATTAGAAATTATAATTTTAATGTAAAGTTGAAACTCATTTAAATGTTTTTAGTTAACATATAATCTTTTGTAGTTATTAAATAATTTTCTAACAAATTTTCATATTATTTTATCAATTTCTGATATTGTTAACTTTAAAATCAACCTCAAGTGAAAGACTCTTGTCAAAGGATATACTCTTGCCCCGTTTTTATAGTGTAAATCTATAACTTGTCCTTTAACTTTTCTACTATTATACTTTTTTAACAAAAATACTTATGTACCTATATGGTACATTAACTAAGCTCTTGCACTTATTGTTATATATATATATATATATATAAGCAAAATGTATATTAGATTTTACACTGTAATATAACAGTTACAGCATTATTTTATTTATTTTATGCATTACTACAACAACTTTCAAATAATAGTTTTATTTTTAAAAACATTGGCAACTCTGTCTCTACTAGCAAAGAATCCAGACATTTAAAAGTTACAACCAAATTAAATACCAAGGTCAATCATCTTGCAAATAAATTTTATATAGGATTTTTGTCAAGTTTCGCTTCTTTATATTATTTGACTTCTTGATATTCTTTAAATTCTAAATTTGAACAAAATTTGTTGATTAGTTTCTAGTTTTCCACCCAGCACGCTTTAAAATTTTAATTTGTAAAACAAAAACGATTAAATTATATTAAATTCTATTTCATTAAAATGTTAGTATCATAAAATTTTGGAAGTTATTCGAACCATTGAGAAAGAAGAAAACGGATTTACCTCTATTAAAGCTTAATTGCAATATATTTTAAAGCGTAGGAAACTCGAGGCGCATTAACAAGATCGCTACGTTCTCGATTAGATAGGATATCCCATAAAAGAAATAAATCACGCCTTATATAACGCGCACGTAGGCGGGCATATGCGATTCGCAAAGATGCGTTCGTAATATAGCACAATTTCTCCGCCCGACATTTTATATAATCGATTAAAAAATAAAACAATAATCAAACAATAATCATTAGGAATAACAACAAAGTACTACAGAAATGCCAAATTCCGAATTGGTTTAATGCATACTTTCTATTTTTTTTTGCACACATAGAACAAAAATGCTTCTAAAGTAATTGCAAATAGTTTTGCAGCTACGTTGTCCTTACACACAAAATTCTAAACGCAAGTGAATCCTTCTTAGAACAAGATGGTAAAGTTGCAACCATCAACCATCATGGTTGAAGTTAAAACATAAAAGCAGAATATTAGCCGATTTTTATGAAGTCTAGGTCATAACATTAGGAAATTCAATTAATTTATGTATTATAATTAGTTACCTGTTTTTGAATAGGTAATATCCTTGTCAAATTGCTTTTGAATAAATTTAGTATCTTTGAATTTCGGCTCATCAAGTTCCTGTCATTTGTTTACAGTGCTGATGACGCCAGTTTTAATTATTGAATACCAGTTTAGTACCTCGTGAAGTCTTGGAAGCGCTATCCACTTAGTCCTGAATATAATTATTGGTAATTATACTCAGGTTAATTACCTTCAAGTATTGCCAGATTTAAACAGTGGGTTATACAACTGGAAGACTGAAAGAAATGTATAAAGACTGATCCTCCTAATCCTCGAGTTGAGATCTTTCTATTATTGATTGTTTGCTAAAAGTAAGGTTCTCTCTTTCTTCTTTCAGGATTATTTTAAGTCGGTATGTTTTCGCCTTCTTGAACCTATGACCGACTGTTTGTTTTGACGTTCTTGTTATTTGATGATTAACATAATAGGACAACGAACTTCATTAAGGGTTTTACAGGATTCGTACTGGGATCTTAGGAACTTTTATAATTGAGATTATATATATTAATTAATATTATGAACTTTCTTTTTTATCCTCTATTAGATTTATTACACTAAAATTGACCGAACAGTTTACCAGCTGCAAGATCTCTTTTTTTCTTTTATTCTTTTCTCTTTCCCTCTTCACGACCTTTATTTTTTTTTATTTTTTATTATTTCTCGTTTAAATTTTTATTATATTTTATATTAATCTTTTTTTTTATTATTTTTTTAATAATCTTTATTTTCTTGTATGTTTCTGTACTTTTTATTTATTTTTATCTATTTCTAATATTTTTTTATTTACTTATATTTATTTAATTTTTTTGTTTACATTTTTCTAGATACTATTTATAACTTGATACTATTAATAACTAGATCTCAAGAATTCTACAATTCTCCGTTACCTGGAATACCTGCATGGCGTGGAATTCAACATAGTTTGATAATTCTATTGGAATTCGCCGTATGGAAAATGTTTTCTCTAATGAGAAGTAGAAGATCTGAAGAATAATTTTAATTTTAGGACTAATTAAAGCCATTAGAACACTTGTAGAACCTGTAAAGATAATAGTGGATTCTATGTTGTAAATTACGATTAGTTCAATGCACATGAGGATGCCCAGAGCTTCAATAGAAAAAATATTAAGAAATTTGGGCATATTGAAAGAGGTGTTAAATCCATTTGCAAAAAAGGCCTAGCAAAGACGATGAGGGATCCATCGTTTTTGCATCGTTAGAATAAAATTCCACCGCATCCGGGAAAAGGCAATCTTTAAATGATGATATGAGACTTTAAATAAGTCAAATGAGGGAGGGATTTGAGAAATTCTGTTATGTATATATTAAATAATATCGAACTGAGAACAGAACCTTGAGGAAGACCAAATGAATGGCTAGACATCTTCGACTTCCATATAGGAAATAAATTTTTAAAGTAATTAGATTTTTGAGTCAGTTTGTTAAAGTGATGGGAAAGGCCCAATGTCTGAAGAATAAAACACAGAATGAATGGGTTGATATTTTCACAGGCACTGCATATGGTTAAAAAACCCAAGTGCAACATTCTCTATTAATTACACTCTTCTTTATGTCACTATATAAAATTGTTAAACAGTCCATGCATTCTCTACCTTTATGGAATCCAAAAAGCGATGACAGGAATAGATGATTATTTTCAATGAACCAATCTAAGTGATTTTTGATAATGTGTTAAAAAAAATTCCGTAGATAGGAAGGAAGAGAGATTGGTCTGTAACTTGTGTGTAAAAGTGGGTCTTTACCTTGTTTTAACAACGAGATAAACTAAAGAAAGGACCAGGAATGCGGCACTTGACCTGAGGCCAGGAAAGAATTGAAGATGTTCATAATGACAATATGCATGGAAGAAGGAAGGAAGTATTCGAGTTTCGAGTTAAAGATTCACAAAAATCTATAAAGTTTCTGTTTTTCTTCTGCCGGATTGTTTCTCTAATCAACGCAGCTACTCGTTTGTTGTCAAGGTAAGCCTCAGAATTCGCAGTCCCACTAAGGGAATGAACCAGGACATCTACAATTGAATCATAATCCTGTATGATAATATTTTTATGAAAATAATTAGCAAGAATCCAAATTGGCTTTATTTATGTTTCTCTTTTTAGAGGATTACGAACAAAAACTTCTAATTTCGGATAGAATATGTTCAAAAGAATAGTGTTGTCATCACTATCATACGGATCGTCTAATATTTGCCAATCACAGTCTGCATAAAGATCTGTAGAGCTGATCGTGATGTCAACTGAGCTTTTATTTTGAGACGGATTGTTAATTCTTGTAGGAGAATCATTATTCAGCAGAATTATGTTTTGTTCTTCAATGAAATTCTTGTGCCGTTCGCATTGGAGAACGAGATGCCCCATATTGGGATATTGGTGCTAGAATCGCCTAAGATTATAAAATGGGGATTAATTTTATACAACACATTTCTCCAAAATTTTATGGATACGTGGACATTTGGAGGTACATAAATGAAGGCGAATGAGATTGACGAGGTTTTTAAGAAAATATAGTGAATGTTCGCATGGCATTGAAGATTGGTGACGACATTACTAATGATGAAAGTTGGTTTGGAGAATATTGTTAACCCGCCATAACAATCTGATCGATCTAGCCGGTTACAAATGTAGCCGTTCTGGGAGAAGTTGCGATTTGGTGATAACCAGGATTCGCATATAAAACTGTATTAGGGACATATATGTAACAAATATAAGCGAATACGGTTTAATTAGCATTAAGGCTGCAACTGTTCCATTGAATAACTCTAAAAGAAGAGGAAATAGTTAAGGTTATTTTGGCTATCAATTGAATTGTTATGAGACCCTGACTTTGTCAAACGTAGGCGGTTGCATAAGTCGTGTGGTATAGTGTGGAGAACTGTGCGCACCTATAAATATGCCTTTTGTAAGTGTAGTTGTTTGCTTTAGAGAGCGCTGGGATTATTCATTTACTTGACTTGTTTCATAAAAAATAATTTACTACCAGGGTTGAAATATAGTCAGATACAGAGATACTGCCTTGCACAATTCGGAATGTTTGAGTGGCTGAGTTAAATATTCGTACTAATTAGATCTTGAGAAACATGCAGGGGTTCGACTACTCCGTCCGGATGAGGTCACTGTTGTCTCTGGATTTAAAATTGTTGTTTTGTGCTAGGAGGTTTTATCAAATGACTATTTTGGTAGGAAATTTTGAAATAATTAGGCTGGTACGTGGTAATCTTTACTGTTTGAACTAATAAAAATTCGGATTGACTAGTGACAGTTACGTAATGTGGCTCGACCAATCATGACCGAAAAAGATTACGGAGGAAAATGTGGAGAGGATCCATCTTGCTAAGTCGAAAATGCGAGTTGAAATACTTAGCTTTTCCGTTGTGTTAAACACAGAAGTTCGGCTCCTGTGAAATAATTTTAATTAAAATGTTATTGTGAAAGTGTTAAATAATACATTCAAAATATTGGTCGGTGTTACTTATGTGGATTTTGCCAAATTCTTAGTGTGGAGTGAGGATGTCCGCCCAGTTGGGTAAGGATTATTAATTAAATAGGGCTCCTTCAAGGCGGTTAGCTTGCGATCGCTGATTGCGATATTTGTGGAATCTGTGAATGGTTTTTTCGTGGATGCTGCATTGAATGGCTCCGTTTTAGCGTTCACGTGTAGTTGGTGTGAGGTTGCCATTTTGAACGCCAAATGACAGATGCATCTAGATGTGGACATAAAACTGCAACCTTCCCATAGATCCTTCCCTAGGTCTAGCTCTAGGGAAGGATCTATCAAACGATGGTGGTCTAATCCAGGACATTCAAGGAGTCCAATCACATGGTATCATCAACGCACTATGAACTAGACGCGGCATTACATCTTTCAATGATAAATTGGGCCTCCTTCAAAGGCGAAGAATTACAAAGTATAGTGAACTGATGTAAAGCGGAGGAATGAAATAGATCAATTTATATACCTCTACATAAAAAGGAAAAGTAGAAAATTGTAATTACAGAACAATGGCATTATTATTGCACACAAGCACAGTTTTTTTGTACGCCAAACACAGTCGTCTAACCTTCGCGTGTTCCTTCTTGAAAGAGGAACCCGCGATCAATTGCATAACGTTAGAGAGATGATAAGAAAATTCTACAAAACATTCATTCAATTTGCAGCTTTTTAGACTGATCTAAGGCATTCGACAGTGTCAAGTGGAATTTCCTATGAAATGTTTTAAGATATGGGTGCACCAAATCATCTCACAGCCGTAATAAAAAACTCTATGCACTACAACTATGCGTTTATTCAGATGCTTAATAAATTATGTCGTGAATTCAAAGTTGGTAAAGGCGTTCGGTACAGAGTTGGTACAGGGTTATCACTCTCACCTTTATTCATTAATATATACGCAGAGTAGATCACATGAAAAGCCATTCAGGATTGGAATAGATAAGTTAAAATAGAAGGGATGACAATATCAAATCTTCGTTATGCCGACGATACAGTTTAATTTGTAAGTTCTGAGCGTGTTACTGAGAGTGTTACTGTTATTGCGTATTCTGAGTGTATACAAGTTGATACCGTATTATCATTAGTTAGATTAATTAATAATTCATTAAGTCAATAAGTACTCCGTTAACATAAAATATAAATTGACTAATTAAATGCATCAAACAAAAGTAATATATCAATTAATAAAACAGTTTAGAAATAATTAATTACCAAATAATAAATAATATTAGTTAATTAATATTATCAAGTTGACTACGTATAAATTAAAACCCAAATACCGTTAAAAAAGATCACGACCAGCCGACAAATGTGTCGGAACAGGGAAATAATATCACACATATCTAAACAAATGCAGTATGAGTCCACAAAAGCTTTGTCCTCATGACGCTGTATGTATGGCCGGCTTTAGTGAATGCATGCATTTATATTCTACTATTTTCAATATTCGTAACATTTCTTTTTTTTATCATTTAAAATTTTACAATTTTAACGTGTTCCTTTGACTATGGTGATTTTATTTTATTGGAAGCGTAACAATTGTTCCACCACCTAATTTCTAAGAAACCTTTAAAATTTTTATCTTTTGGAAGTACAACCTTCCTAAGTTTTGTAGCAGAAATTTCTTTTAAGCTCCGCCTTTTTGCGGCAGATGCAGTCTACGAGACCGGCAACACGCCAGAAGCAGGTTCTTTCCAGAAAATTCACATAAAAAAGCCATTCAAGCTAGTTTTCCTCAGACGCATTTTGGGTCTAACGCTAGTTGCTGTTGAGTCAGAAATCACACACCTTAACTAGCTGAATGCTCCATTAGATAACCAACTTATTCTTTTAGAGTGAGAAATCGCACTTTTGAATCTGATTGGCATCTATATCTATAGTAAGCGCGACCGTCGAGACCACATATTATTACTATTATTTAAATTAAATACTTAAATACATCTACAGTCATCAACAAAAATTCTACAATCTTTGATTTAAACTACCAGATTCATAATTTTTGGCTGAATCCTTCGCTCCCCCAGCAGCATACTATATTATAATCTTCAATTTCTTTGTTTATCTCACTCATAACAATATTTCACATACCCTTTCCGTGTACTTACTTTCTTCAATAAAAAAAAAACGAGGAGCCTACAAGCAAAAGAAGAGGGATGCCAAACGTCTGGAGTATCAATTGGGCCGAGATGAACGGACAGGACACCCAAAAGGCCGATCAAACTGCGCCTACCACGTACACCGCGAATGCTAGTAGACATACCAGCATCAGTCACTCCAACGAAGTAGCTGGAAGAACCAACGACACCCCCTAGATCACTATTACCTCATACAACTCCAGACGATGTGCCATTAGCTTCTACGTCCGGCAAAGGGTGGCTCTAGAAGGTAACACGTGAAGAGCATCACCGCCGCCTATTCCGGTACTACTTCGCTGACAGAGAATAGATCCTACATTGCTACAACAAAATACATTCATTTTCTAAGCAATAAAATGTCATCGTATATTCCACAATTTATTTCACCATCTTCATAATATTAATTGACCGTATCCATCGACGGTATCCGCGTTAGAATTTCGTCAATCAATCATTTAATTCCGCCAAAGTTGAAAAAAATATAAGTAGACGAAAAGCCTCATCACAATCAGAAGAACATATGAACTACCAAAGATCTAATTATCTTTAGTTCGATATTTTTATTTGCTATTTGGTTAATGGAATGCAATCAGCATAACCAGTTTTGCATTATATATAGAAGCTACATATTGTCAGTAAATTAAAACCGCCAGTATAGTAGTTATAAAGAAAACAAATTATGATCCTGCTTTGATTAGAACAATTATGTAACAAAGTTACTCAAGAAGATTGAGGATGTGAATAGACAAATTGGATTAAAATCAAATCGTATGGTCAAATCGAGTGCTCCTTACAGGTTCGCTTGTGAAACAAAGAAACTTGTGAGGACAAAGTAAAAAAGACGCATTGCAGTGGCGAAAACAGATTTGACCAAACTTACTATGGTCTCGAAAGATCATGGAATATGCAAAGAAACAAAAAGGATGAGACAGCTCTTAATTCAGCATATGGCAGATGAATTGAAGCATTCTAGATGATATCCTATAGAAGAATATTAAGAATTTCATATACAGTCCACCAAAAAAGTGCCTATATTAAGCGAGCCTGGCATTAAAATGCACCAACGACTTTTTCCCACTATACAAGATTTGTTCTAAGATTTCCACTAATATTTGTTGTTCATGTGGTTAGACGAGAGATAAAAAAAAACAATATACTCATGGAAATGTCGAAGCCAAACAAACACGAGTACATTCCCTAGTCCAATTTAGTGACCAAATAAGAAGCCTAACTAGGCTGTCAGCAGTCAAAACAATGAAAAAGCAGAAGACAGGGAAAGCTTGGCATAATGTCATTGACAGCATCAAATATCAAACCACGGATACGATTTCGATGATAATGCTGATACGTTCCTGTATATAGAACTGGATATGACATATAATAGCTATGATACATAACTAGGAATGCGTTAATCGAATTAGTTCAAGCAAACGCTTAAGCGCTTATGAAGGAATTTGATTAAACACACATGAATTAGTGAAATTATTGACAGCTTAGAATGACTAATTTCTGAAGAAAAATACAGGACATATGAATTACGTAGTTGGTTAGCAGTATGATTATAATAGACATAAAAATAGTCAGATATAAGAAAAAAGAATAATTATAACGAAAAGAAGTAAAGTGATGTCATTTCCAATGTTAATATCTCAGCCCTGGATAAAGTCTGAAATATCGGATAATGAACGTTTTATTTCAAGTTACGGAATTTTTATCAAACACATCAACACTTACCTTAAAATCAATATACCCGTTTTTATCCATATCGAAAGTCCTAAAAACGTGATCACAGAATTCTTCGGCGTTACCCGATGGGAAGAACATCTTGTACATGTCTACGAATTTGGCAGGAGTCAGACGACCATTGGGGCAGTCTTGCTGTAAAGATAAAAACAAAACGTAAATAAACTTCATATATATGTCGCAAGCAAATAGTTATGGGAATAGCTTTTGTCCAAACAAATACTATTATTTAATAGAGTAGATTATGAAATTAATATTTCTTATTACTTGTGTCTAGAAATTTTTTTAACGCCGTCCGGGACTCGAACCCGGACCTCTCTGTTGCCGATCGATTGCTCTTCCAACCGTCTATTTGCTACCGTCGATCGATTCATTCGTCATCGACCGGCAATCGAGAGATCCGGGTTCGAGTCCCGGACAAGGTTAACATTTTTAAATAATGCAGGCGTGGAGGTTTAACCACGAAACATCAAATATTCAAATACTATTATTGCTAGCGCGCATTACATTCATAATCATTCCATTTTTATTTGACCAGGTAGTGATATTTAGGTACCTGGATTTGTTCCGCTTAAATAATAATAAGTATTATAATTAGAAATCAAATGTATGGCTTTTTTCTATTAAAATATAGTTTCCAAATGAAGAATTTCATAACAATCACAGTCTTTAACAAAATATGTTCTATGTTGTATTTTATGTTAATTTTATGTTGTATTTCTTTATGTTGTTGTATTTGTGTGAACAATTTTCTTAATTCATAGAATTGTAGGCGAATTCAATGAATTTTTACCAGGAAAATCTATAGTACACCATTTCCGACTAAAAGCGCAAGGAACAGACCAACAAAGAGCATATTTAAATTGATACAGGACACCATCACAGAAGTCAAAAATGCCATTGCGGAATGCTATAAAAAAAGCCTCATCGGGGATAGATGCAATACCTGGGAAAGTGTTAAATGCCACTAAAGATATGATAGCCATATACCTGGTCCAAGCAATCAATAAATCAATAGAAGAAAGAATATATCCGAAGTCTCATTAAAAGTCTCAAAAATAATGCAAATACCTAAAACTAATGCTTAGGATGAGCTGCAGAACTATAGACCAATTGCACTACAGCCTCCAATATCCAATATATTTGACAAAATGACTATATAAATATTTAGAAGACAACAAAATATTCACAAACCAACAACATGGATACAAAAACGGGAACTCGACACAAACAGCAATAAAAGCATTTGTGGTAGGCATACATGGAAACCTAAACGAAAAACTAAAAAACATGGCAATTCTATTCGGCATGAGTAAAGCATTTATTGTGTAAACTACGACTTACTTCTCATTCTGACAAGAAAGAGAAGTCGTAAGCGGGGTTTCACAGGGTTCACTCTACTTTTCTGCACAATAGTTAATGATCTTCAAGAAGAAATAGACCCAGCAACCGCCGTAATGTATGCGGATACAAGCATATTAGTAGACGCGGGTACAGAACCAGAATTGGTAGCAAGGAGCAGTCAAGCAATAAAATGTATGGTCAATTAGAGTACCCAAAACGCACTACATGTAAACGAAAAAAAGACTCAAATGATACAATTCTACACAAAAAACAGAACCATTAACAAAAGTCTTAATAATCAGACACGGGAGGACAAGGACCCCGCAAAACCCATCGATCAAATTGTTAGGTATTCGATGGGACTAAAAATTAACATGGAACAACAAACTTAGCGGGTTATATTACCTATTGCATAAAATTAAACCAACTGTATCAACCACAGTTTCTCCAATAGTAAACTATGGTATCATATTCTGGGGTAAAACATACTATGCAGCCAATAGAATATTTATCATATAAGTTATTCGAATAATTTACTATACCAAGCCACTCATGTAAGCCCATACTAAAAACTGGGAATATTTTAATAATGTATGTCATCTATATATACTTATACAA
>WYDF02292564.1:0-16172 GCA_009867245.2 Adranes taylori | reverse complement strand
AATTATGTTATTTTATATCTATATGTTTATAATAAATTTATATTTCATTGGTATATTTTATTTGATTCCTTATTTGACTAAAATCAGACGCTCAAAATACCTAGTTTTATTTGCAGATAAGGATTCAATGTACATTTTTTTTATCCATTTATTTTCAAATTTTTGGACGCTGTGCGTGTGCGTCTAAACATCAGTGCAGTTGAAACCAGCTCAAATCAATTTAAATGTAATCCAAAAATGTTAGTGCAAAAATGAATATATTCAAAATCATATTGAATGTTCAAAGTGTTGCATTTTTTTTCTGCACCATTATGATTAGTTATACCTAGATCTATATATTCTGCATTTATTCAAACTCAACTTCAAAATTCAAATTTCGCGCAAAAATAAATCTATATCATTTTTCCTCTGAAATCTATTTGTGGTTAAGTAAATTTCTTACTAGTTAGCCATATTCTTTTTTCCTAAATGACAGCTGACAATGATCTGTTCCTTAGTCTACCCGTCAGCTTTCTTTTTTTCTCCTATTTTAAGTATAATAAGATCCTATTGCAGTTCCTAAAGCACGCTCTTTGCCTTCTATTCTTTTGTTTTTTATCTGTAGTTAGAACATACACCAGTTCTGACGTCATCAGCCATATTGTTTTTCCCAAATTGTCAGCTATTCTAAAATCTAATGGGATCTCTACTGTTGCGTGGGTCCATTATAAAATTCCTTCTCCTATTTTATCCGAGGAAGCAATAAATCAGCCAGCAGAAGACGTAAATTTTACAAAACGTTATGATATCGAAATTTGAACTGAAGATGTATTATGAATTGAATCGAAACCTCGTTGTCATTTAAAATTTACATAACCATCTATATAGAAACGTTAATCTTAGATCTTGACTTGACTGTAAATCGTTTGAAGATACACATTATACTCTTATGAAGTAACTTTTTAAACATCTAGTTATAAAATACTCAGTACGCATGCTCCCCTCCCCACGTCCAGTTAATCTTAGATCTTGTTTTGTCAAAAATCATCTGAAGATATTTATTATACTCTTATGAAGTAACTTTTTAAACATCTAGTTAGAAAATACTCAGAACGCATCCACCCCGCCCGCGGCTTGTTTCAATTTTATGCTGTTTTATTGTCAAAATGTTCGCTATGTCCGATTACCTCAAATAACTCACACGTTTCATCTCACGACATTCGGATACGAACAGCAACGATTACGAAGACGATGACGCAGACACGGACGACGACGGGACTACGACGATGACGGGTTAAAAAAATTGAAATTTTCGCGTCTAGTAATAAATCTAGTAACTTTTTTCCCCCAAATTTTGACAACCGGAAGTGATCTGTCATCCGCCATATTGGATTTTTATTTGACAGTTTGCAAACTCAATACCAATTCCAAAATATCGAAAAAATAGCGCTCCACGGAACGATTATTATTTTAGAACGAGTTAAGGTAAGGTCTGGGTGGCTGCTTTAGAATCCGTGGTTTCCTACTACTCTCCTACAGCATAAGAGGTCACTTTCTTTAATATTGTAGTCTATTTTCTATGTATATATAGCCCCGTCTCGTTCTCCAGGACTGTAGTATATATTATTTTCTATTACCGCAAGGTACTTGAAACGAATTGTCTGGAATATCGAATCGATACTCGGACCTCTCACCATCAAATTTGTATGATAAAGGTGAATCATCTATGTCAACAATAAATTTTATAGAAAAACATGTAAAAATTAAACGAACTGAAGGGAACATATTGCAACCGTTCCCTTTGTTTACCACAAAGCTCATCGACCTGATTTCGTTTAAACTGATAACTAGTTTAGTCTTAACGACTTGATTTCCTTTAAAATGATACACTAATTTGATCTCTAATTAGTATTTGAATTAAACTAACACATTAAAGTATGGTGTTGATAGGTCTGAAATGATTTATTTAACATGATTCGTTTCGTCAAAATTATATTAATTATACATCAAGGCAGGACAAAAAGACATTATAGGCCTAATTGGAATATCTAACTCGTTTTCTTTATTTAATGGAATATTACCCATTTTGTGACATTTTATGATTGCATACATTTCCGGAATAGTATGATTTCTAGGTAAAATGAATTAGCGTCCTTATAAGTTTCTGGGGCAGATTTCAAAACGGATTTCAGTTCAGTGAGAAAAGTACTAGGGAGATATTTGTAAAATATGTTATATTTGTCAGAATTTAAATTTTTTTCTACTATTGTGATATAATCTGAATTGTTCATGATTATTAAGCAGTTACTTTAAGCAGTTACTTTACTTGAGCAGTTACTTAGTAGTAGTTACTCAAGTAAGTAATTAAGCAGTTACTTGAAACGAATTGTCTGGAGTATCGAATCGATACTCGGACCTGTCACCATCAAATTTGTATGATAAAAGGTGAATCATCTACGTCAACAATAAATTTTATAGAAAAACATGTAAAAATTAAACGAACTGAAGGGAACATATTGCAACCGTTCCCTTTGTTTACCACTAAAATTGCATTCAGATACTATTTTTTATATCGGGCAACTTGCGATGTTAGAAAATAAATATTTAAAGAAATAAAACTGCAATGATATTTTTTCTAGAAGTTGTTTGTTAGACCGGATGTTTTCAAGGTTTTCAAACGATATTATTTTGTTCGTTCATTTTAAAATCGCAAACATATTTTTCCTAGAACTTGTTTGTTAGTCCGGCTGTTTTCAAAGTTTTTCTTGTTTCGCGCGCTCTCTCGGTGAATACAAAGCGCTGACTAGCGGTTATACAATCATTTAACGCAAAGCAGTGTTAGAGAGCAGATGTGTTTTTTTTTCAAATTAAATAAAATCGAGTCGCTAGTACAAAAAGTCTATAGTGTAGTGCCGGGCATGTCAGCCGTAGAGTGTTATAATTTTATTAAACCGAACGCTAATTGAGTAGCTGAGTTTTGGTTCAAAGCTCGAGACGTGGCTTCATATTTAGATTATAAAATACCAAAAAAAGTAATAATTGATCAATTGGGAGTGTGCTTGGAACGAATTGACAAGGGCAACGAAACATGACCCTTGTTTTTTGCCATTAAATGTACATTCAGATACGATTTTTATTTCGGAACAAGGTCGGAACTCGTTAATTATGAGATCGGAAAAGAAAGAAGCAGCGAATTTCACGAAATGGGTATTTGAAGATGTTTTGCCGTCGCTTCGAAAGACTGGACAATATTCTATATTACAGAATGAACTTAAATGTCTGAACAAACAACTGGTTATTGCAAACAATGAAAATGATGCACTAAAAACGAAAATAATAGCTTTTGTGAATGAAAATGATGTTTTGAATAATCAACTGACAATGGTGACTAAAACAATTATGATTGTCAATGAAAACAGTATACATGTTCATGATTATGCAAAACAACGTCAGGAAAATATAGTTTCTTTAAGTCATTGGATCGCAGACATTGCTCAAGATGTTATTGCGAAACCGTCATATACTCGTCCACTCCATGAATTATTGATTCATTCATAGAGATCTTCAGTCGAATCAGTATTCAAAAATGATAAATTAATTTTCACGTCAGAGACGAGGCGTCAGTAAGGCATTGTAACGGCTCTCGCAAATGAATTCAAATGTTCAATCCGTGTACCGTAAATCATGTGTGCCGAATGGAATGAATGTTTTGAATTATTTAAAGGAACAATTAAAATGGAACAATATAAAGTTTGCAGCAAAAAATAATACAATCACTATAGCTAACGATGAAAATATTAAAATGTACATAAGAGACTGCATTAAAAACATGATATAAATTTAATTTATTGTATATTATTCAAATATATATTTACTTTATAACCAATTGTTTTTCTATTATTATTAGTAAATTTATACACGATTCCTTCTATAAAGATTCCGCGATTTGAGAAGTGCACATTCCGAGTTTGCGTTCATGGAATATTCCGATGTTTAGGGCTTAGAAGTTCATCTACGACTGAAGTCGATTTCTTATTCCACCGCATCGCGTTTACTTTACCGTTGGTTTCAGACTTTTACTTTTTCCATTGGTATCTCTCTCTAACACATGTATAAATACCCAACTCATCTTCAGTCATATTAATTCGTAGTTTGGTCCCGAACACGTGCACATCTAATTTTAAGCAATTTTTTAAACGAAAAAATGAATCAAAGTTCTCTTATTGTTTCAGACGAGATGTATACTTGCAAAGAGTAATAACACCTACAAGCTCCTACAAGCTTCAAGCTACACCTACAAGCTTCATGATCTCCGCCGACATGAAAATTCTGTTCGTCGCGCGACAAATGGCTTACAATGTTTGCTATGCGATGTGATTTTCACGCGACTCAATGCTATGAGAAGATATCTAAAGACAGTGCATGGAAATATCAATAATCTATGTGACGAGTGCGACATACTAACAAATTCTGGCGTTGAGTATTTAAACCATTTGAAAACGCAAAAGCGAACTCCAGCAAAGAAAAGATCTATTGATATTCCATCATCATCGGTTGCTGGAGATTCCGAAAAGAAAAAAATGCGAATTTCTTGTGGTACTTGCTAAATGGAATTTACTTCGCCAAAATTCTATGCTGGACATTTACGATCGATGGAACATTCGAGAAAAGAATTGAATCCGATTGGACATGGATTGTATTCGTTAAAGTCTGCGATTAAGAATAGAATTGCTACATATCGAATTGAAGCTCCACCATTAACACCGCTTGATATTGTACGTTTTTTGGCTTCGATCAAGATACGTGTACTATCGTAATGGAAGAATCATTTGAATGATTGAGGTGTTAAAACAAATACAGATTTTTTCGGATTGTACATGAAACCTGATCTTACCAAAGCGGACGATCTTGCATCAGAATTGCGATCCTTCATACATAATTTGAAATTAGCATTCGCGCTACGGATTTGAGCGAAGTTTACGCTCAAATCGGATTTAGTTGTGCGGTGTAATTAAAAGACATACAGACGAATATCAAGAACGTGATAGCGGTTGGATGTTAGTTGGCGTAGAATATCTAGATGTCAATATAAATAAATATCAACCGATCGCTGGATCTTCATATTTGGAATTGCCACCACCTATTCAAAACAAGAAAGCTACGATTAATATAAAGAATACTGCCGTAGAAGCTTGTTTTGCTTGGTAGGTAGTTGCTGCGCTATTTCCTACAACATTATACGAACCAGCGAACCAGCATTATTCTGCATTATTCGACAATATTGAAATTGGAAAATATAACGTTTTCGATGAAATTTCGTGATATAAAAAAATTGAAGAAATGAATAATATTAATTTTAATGTGTATGGATTGGAAGAGGTCTCGGAAAAAAGAAAAAGGAATATAATATTGTTAGCCCTCTCCACTATAGTTGTCTCAAACGTCAGCGACACGTTGACTTACTTTTATTAGAAAATGATTCTCGATCCCATTATATTTTAATTACCAACATATCTCGGTTATTAAACAAGCAAATTTCATCTAAACAAAATGCAAAATATATTAGTGATGGTTGCCTAGTTTTCTACACTTCTCTTAAAAAGGTTACTAAAAACCAGGAATTCGATTGCAACCATATCAAATGCATTTTATCTAGAACTAATACGATCAAATTACGTAATGGGTTTGAACGTCCAGGATATTGGAGTTCTCAGACCATAAAAACAAGATAAAAGTTCCTTTTGTTGTTTATGCTGATTTTGAGACAATTTCGACTTGTGCTCCATCTTCGTCTTCTTCTCACACTATCAATACCCAAAAACATGTCGCCTGCTATTTCGCTTACCTCATTAAATGCGATTATAATGATTCTCTTACCAAATTCGAGTCCTATACCCATTTAGTTTGTCCGCGTGTTTCCATTGAATATTTGTCATATTTCATATCTTGTCATATCTGCGAAAGAGATTTGAAAGTCAGCGATAAAGTTCACGAACATAATCATTTAACTGGAGAATATGTTGGTCCGGCATGTTCCAATTGTAATATAAACTATAAAATTCCAAAATTCTTGCTAATCTTTTTCCATAATCTGAGTGGATACGATACCCATTTATTCATAAAAGATCTTGCTGAAGTCGGTGAAGAAATTGAAGTCTTGGCTCAAACGAAAGAACGGTATATTGTATTCTCGAATAAATTATATATAGGTACCTATGAAGATAGAAATGGATACGAGAGAGCTCATTCATACAAACTACGATTTCTCAATTCAATTCGTTTCATGAATAGTTCTCTTGAAAGGTTCGCATCCAATCTGAAACCTGGTCAATTTGTCGAAATACACAGATCCTATCCTAATGAAGAACAGTTAACTTTAATTACCCGAAAAGGCGTATTCCCCTATGAAAATTTTGAGTCATTTGAGAAATGAGAAATTTAATGATATCAGTTTACCGGAGAAACATTTATTTTAGAGCAATTTAAATTAAAGGAATATTTCAAACGAAGATTTTGAACATGCTAAATTGGTTTGGAATAAATTTAATTGCTCAAATTTAGGTGATTGCATACGTTTATATCTAAAGACCGACGTGCTCTTCTTGGATGATGTATTTGAAAACATCACAGATGTTTGTTATAAAGTTTTATGGATTAGATGCAGTCTAAAACTGTCCTGCTCCAGATCTTTCGTTTTCTGCCGGATTGAAAATAACTAAAATTAAAATTGAATTATTCATAGATATTGAAAAATTATATTTTATTAAGAACTCTATTCTAAGATAAAAAATATACTTATGATGCTTCGAAACCAACATCGTATCTTGGATTTTGGGATGCGAATAATTTATATGGCTGGGATCTATCTCAACATTTACCTTATAGCGATTTACAATTTTTAAGTCATGATGAAATTGAAAATTTATATATATAATGAACGTTTCTCCTGAATCTTTAGTTGGGTACATCTTGGAAATAGATGTTGAATATCAAAAGAATTCCACGATTATAATAACGCGTTCTTGGCTGATTTAGCGTTCTTGGCTGAATAAATTGTTCCACCTACATCTAAGTTCAATCAGAAAAAATTTATGCCGAATCTTCAGAATAAAGTGAAATATGTTGATCATTAACGTGTAGTTCAACAAGTGATGGGGCATGGCTTGAAATTGACTAAAATTCATAGAGTTTTACGCTTCAAACAATCGAAATGGTTAGAATAATATATTTCATTAAATACCATGATGCGTCAGACTGCTGCAAATAGTTTCAAGAAAGATTTCTACAAATTGATGAGCAATTTTTGGAAACTTTATTGAAAACATTGAGAAAAGAAAAAAAATTCGATTAGTAACTAGTTGGGAAGATGAAGCGCATGAAGCACGCAGTTTAATCGCTAAACAAAATTTTACAGATATGTCAATTTTCACTGAAGATTCATTTATCGCCAGTCAAATATATTTACGACAAACCCACTTATATTGGATTTGCGGTCCTCGAAGTATCCAACTGGTTCATGTATGACTTTCTCTATAAGTTCATTAAACCAACTTATGGCTCTACAGCTCCACACTCTTATATGGATACTGATTCGTTCACACTCCATACTCAGACCGATAATCTATATAATGACATGAAGTTAAACATTATCGGTATGCTACTTCCAATTTTTCCCCATCTAATCTAATTTTCGAAGATTTGGTTATTTCGAAAACCATTGCTTCGTAAACCTTAATTAACTTTCCGATCTCTAGGCCACGACATCTTCACCAGACCTAAAATAAACTTGCCCTGTCCCTTATGACCACAAGAGATATATTTGCGATGATGGAATATCCACATTAACTTGAGGACACTACAATATTCCTTCTTTTATTGTTTCCGAGACCGTAATCGATGAATTGGAAGAAGATGTTTAGATTTCATTGGTTTATATTTGATTATTATATTTATTGGGATTATATTTTATTGAGTTTATATTTATTGTAAATATTATATATTGTAAAATAAATATGAGATATTAGATTTCATTGTTTTATTTATTTAGTTACATTTTATTTAACTAAAATCGGTTTATAAGATATCAAAAACAAATCGATTTTTTGAAAAATTTTAGTACCTCAATAATTTTAAATTTAGTTACAAATCTCGTTACTTATGGATTTAAAATAGTTACAAATCTAGTTAATTCTCAAACTAAAATTTTAATTTCGTACTAAATTTTGTTTTTTTTTCGAAAAAAGTTTAGTACCACACTGTACATTACTTTTAAATCTAGTTTCTTTTTCATATAAATCTACTTACAAATCTATATATTTTCATCCTAAAATTTAAATTTCGCGCTAAATTTTGTTTTTTCGAACAATTTTAGTACCCCTCTATATACTAATTTTAAATCTGGTTACAAATAGTTACAAATTTAGTAATGAAACTAGTTACATTTCGAAAATACTCATCTGAGGCGCGCTCACCGCGTCTCGCAAAATTTTAATATCCCGCTAATTTCAGCTGCTGTTAGCCATATTGCTTTTCCAAATGATATCTAATTTCACATCTCGCGTCAATTTCAAAATTCGCCCTAAAAATCTAGTGACAAATCTAGTATATTTTTCGACAGTTAAATTTTGCGCTAGTCAGTCATATTGGATTTTCAAATGATAGCTGTCAATGATCTGTCAATTACGCGCTAAGATCTCGTGGTTAATCTAATTATTTTTGATTATAAAAACCCCAAAATTTAAATTTTCGCGCTATTTTAATAGTCCGCTATCTTGATTTTTCGTTTAGAACGTATTAAGATAAGTCCCAGTGGCTAGGTGGCCACATAGAATCGGCCATCTCTAACTACTCAAATATTTTCAATTGCCGTACGTTCTCCATTATTTATGTGTTCAAGTCTTAGGTTATGTAAATTTTGAGCTTTTGTTTCTAAACATATTTTGTCTGAGTCGGTAATATCGTCAAATAACATTTTTTCCGAGTGTCTACAATTTATTAATTTCGTTAGTCGCAATTGATTCTAAAGTGACCGGATAATTTATTTTGAATTCTACATCTTTTTCATTGCTATTAGAAATGATGGTATAGGCAAAATTATCGTTAGTTGCCTTTACAAAAGATTCTGAAATTTCTAAACCTGACATTATTGTTTGTTTTGGCAAAATGTCAATTTCAGTTTCACAAGAAACGGGAATTTTAATTACCTTTTGTGTTCTTGCTTCTACTTCAATTTTATTAACAAAGATGTTATGAAAATTTTGTTTAGGAACATTTGATAGTTTCGGTGAATGTATGAGAATTTTTGCTGTGTTGGTAATTAATAATTTATTTTTAACATCTTTTATTGTGCCTTAATTGATTGAATAAGTCAGAACCTATTAATCCATTATATTCGTCAATTAAATTAAATACATAAAATTTATATCTAGCTTTACCAGTATTTTATATACGTGGCAAAATGTTATCAGAGTAATTTCACCATGTAGACATGTTTTATGAACTGATTTAATTTGGAATGGTTCATTTGAAATAAATTTAGAATAAAATCTATGTGCTATATTTTCACGTACAACAGATTTAATACTGTCTGTATCAATCATAGACTTAAAATGAGCATCTGGAATTATTATATATGGCAGTTTAGGATTATTCTCAAAATTTATCTTGACTATCCGTGTGATCTATATTCAAGCCTGGGTAAAAACTTTGGTTTTGATCATCAAGTTGAATTTTAGAACAATCAGGTTGAATGTTTTCATAATATTTGTTATCATCATTTTACTCGAAATTTTCTGGGCAATTTTCCGTATAACGCTTTATAATTATGTGACAAACTTCCCCAAGATTTTCAGAGGTGTGAAGCTTAGAGAGCTCACAATAATGGCTCAACTAATTCAGATTAAATACCTTTTGGATTTAAGTCTCGGGCGCCAAGTCAATTTAACGTGAGACCGCACGTAGGAATTGATCTTAGTTCCAATACCTCAATACAAATACTGAGGGCGCGAATAGTTTCGTGCCCTTGTCCAGAAATCCCGAAGTATGTAAGCTTGTCCAGAAGTCCCCGTTCCCGTGGGCAGCTGAAACAAACTTACAAAGCTATTAAATAAAACACTATTAATATAAAAATGAATATATTGTTCTTTTATGTACTAGTAATACAAAAGAAGTATGATGTTTAATTGTTATGGTGAAAAATAGTAGTGCAAATTAACGGTGATAATACAAACAGTAACGGAAATGAAAGAAAAAAGAACGAGTGATTATTATATCAAAACGGGGTAAATCAGTATAAATCGAATTATTAGCAGATATGATTGCACAAACGAAACCCACTGTAAGATCGCTCAACACTCAGATCACGTGTGAATGTTAATTTAACCTGAATGCGTACAACCAATCCTCAGCACAGGCGTGAGTTGGCAATACACACTCTAGCTGTATACAAATAGGTGAAATCTACCGTAAGTTCACTTAACATCCTCAGAACAGGCGTGGATACTAAGTTGGCTTAGGCGTGAGTTGGCATAGGCGTGAGTTGGCAATATACACTTCAGTGGTATACAGACAAAGAAAATCTACCGTAAGATCACCAAACACCCTTAGCACAGGCGTGGATGCTAAGTTCTCGAATGCGTATTACCAACCCTCAGCACAGGCGTAGGTGCTAAATTCGCTTGAATGTATATAACCAACACTCAACACAGGCGTGAGTTGGCAATTCACACTCCACCATTCACACACTATACAAGGTTAAAAACAAGGGAAATCTACCGTAAGTTCACTTAACACCCTTAGAAAAGCCATGGATACTAAGTTCGCTTTAATGTATATAACCAGGCCTCAGCACAGGCGTGAGTTGGCAATACACACTTCGGTGGTATACAGACAAAGGAAAATGTACACTAAGATCACCTAACACCCTCAGCAAAGGCGTGGATGCTAATCTCTCTTGAATGCGTATAGCCAAGTCTCAGCATAGACGTGAGTTGGAAATATGCACTCCAGTGGTATGCAGATAAGGAAAATAAAGTTCAAGAGTGCAATAAGGTTAATCTAACCAAGCATTTATAATCACAAAATATCTTACCAAATTTATGATGTCGCTATAGTTGTTTTCTTATTATTGTTGGCCGGTCTGTGGATGTTGTTGGTTGTTTACAAGATCAGGAACTGAAAACTGTTCATCAATACACCAGTATTTATACCCAATTTTTTATCACCTCCACTCTAAATTGATATTTGGTTCTGAATTTTGATTTTCAAATTCTAAGGTGTTAGATTGAATTTGTTGTTAATAATATTATTTGGAATAGTTGTGCGACTTGTTATAGTAGATGTTGTCATAGGAATAAGTGTGTATGTGGATTTGTTATTAGAATTTGGATTAAATTCGTTTATACCTGATGTTGAAGGTGACTTTGAAGAATAATTTTGACGATTATTATTATTATTAAACCTTGGTGGAATTTGGCGTAATTAATTTTGACCAAAATTATTTTGGTTGTTTGGTAACCAAAATTCGCTTGTTTGTTTGATAACCAAGCCTTTTTCCATTGTACAGTGAAATATTTGAATGACGCTATAAGCATTATACATCAAAAAGGCTTTGTTTTTAACCTTGTATCGTTAGACATGGAGTACGTAGAGGAAAGCAAGGAAATAATAATAATAAATAGAGAGAAGTATATCGAATATATCATCTAGAATATTTGCCTGTGTTGCTAATTAGGAGGTTTTGAGGTACTCTCTGACACGAACCTGAACACCAGCATGAACATCACACGACATATCTCTACCATGCATTTTGTCCCTGTTTTGCATTTAATAGAACACCATATTTAAAAATCTGTAAATACCTTTTAATATTCCAAAATACCAGTTTTCTGTTTACATATTACCCCTCGAATAGAGGGTGATCATTTAAGCAGGTAATCATCGAAAAATGCGCATCATATATGAGAGACTGCAAAGATAGAAAAAATTCCGATGGACTTTTTGGGTGGCAATTTCTGCTAAAAGGTATTTAAGCTTTATCAACACGCTCTTTTTACAGAACATCATTGCATTTGTATACATGAATATACATTAACTCCGTTCTGAACTTATCATCGTACAAATATTGTTTGATTGAAAACTCTATATATGTTACATGTATACGATCTGTCATATACAACGTGTTTTTAGATTAATTTGAAATATTGCTTACCTTTTAATATGAACAATCCTGTAAATAAAAGCACCTTGTAAATGATAGATCTCATACATGTAACATATATAGAGTTTTCAATCAAACAATATTTGTGCGATGACAGGTTCAGAACGGAGTGAATGTACATCCACTTATACAAATGCAATGATGTTCTGTAGAAAGAGGGTGTTGATAAAGCTTACAAACCTTAGATCAGAAATGGACATCCACCCAAAAAGTCCATCAGAATTTTTTCTATCTTGGTAGTCTCTCATATATGATTCGCATTTTTCGATGATTACCTGCTTAAATAATTAATTATTGTGCTAGCTTCATAATGCAACGATATCCATCCAACTAATTTGTTAATCATTATTATCATACAGTTTGCGGAAATGACATACCCGTTTATAATTGATAACTTATATCAGAATATGAATAAGCCAATTTTAATTTATTCAAGTTTTGAAAATATAATTGATTTAATTTTTACGTTTTCTATCAATTTTACTAAAAATGCTGAAAACACGACGGTACTACCATATAAATATATGTAAAACCGTTAAATATGGCAACAGACAATGTTTCAGCGTAAACAGAATTAATATATACAGGGGTTAGCTAATAAAAACCACCCCGCATAATAACTCAAAGAGGTATAAGCTGGTATGAAACAGGTTTAGTGGACAAGGAAAATAGATACACTGAAGTAAAAAAGCTGTAGCGGATAGTGGAAGTAGCAAGAAAGAAATTTCAACACATTCAAGAAATTTCTACAAGGGGATAGCTAATATAAATCAGCTCGCATAATAATTCAAACGGATATAAGCTGACACAAAACAAGTTTAGAGTTAAATATATAAAGCAAAAATAGATAAGTGTTGGGGAATACGACCGTCTGTAATACAGATGGTTGTGTGATGGGATATATATAGAGTAGAGTGTTGGAGAACTGAGTTTGGATGTCAATTTGGTGGAAGGCAATAAGAGTAGCAATTTGGTACCCTTCTCAGTTCAATGAAAAACAAAAGCAGGAATGATGGAATATAAATATATAATAGGAAATATAGCTTATAGTTTTGGAGAAGGCAAGCGTAAAGCAAATATGTAGATCTAGACGGTAAAAGGCGATTATATATAGACGGTAAAAGGCGCCAAATGTATGTATGGTGCAAGACTGCGAGAATTCCACACTTCCTTACATAAATGAGAAATAGTAAGCTATAGGCTAGAGAGCGTCGGAAAATCAGACCTCGTGGTCTTGAGTGATGGTAGATAGGTAAGAAAAACATAGGTATAGACAAATAATATCTGAATCTCTGTCTCAACAACAAAATATTTAGAGCATGTGCAGTTAAGGCTAAAAATATATAGAAAATTAACTGCTAATAGGAAAATATATAGTATATTCACCATTTATAAGGGAAGAACTAAAAGGTTCCCCCTTGTAAATAAGATACTAAAGCTAAAACAAACATGGAAAATACGCTGCTAATATCATGTACCTAACCACAAACTATAGACGATCATCCTATGTATGTTAATCCTGCTATTAATGATGAAGCTCAAAGTTTGAAATGTACAATGAAAAACAATGATTTATAAATACATTTATTATATACAGTTATCAATATTCTTAAATCTAAGAGCTTATATCTAATAGCATAAATATAGTCACTGTAATCTGCATTTTTTGAAGCCGTAAGGTATGGAATCATAATTTTCAAAACATTTTCGTTTCGTTGAGTTTAATTTGTATATTTTCGATTCGTCTTTGGTTGTTACATAATCATTTTCTGCTCTACGAATTTGCCAAGCAGTAACAACTATTGGGTCCTCATATATTTCATTTTCATTTAAAATCATGTGTCTGATTGTAAGAATATTGACATTTTTAGAAGCCGTATAATTCAATTTTATTCCTTTGACTTTGCACGTTACAAACTACTTATTATCTTCTGGACAGACCGCTTTATAACCATAGTTTCTGATTTTTAGTATAACCATTTGTCCACCTCTTACAAATTCTTTAATGTAACTACTAGGACCATACGTTCCAAGTTCATCCGTCATATCCCCGATACATTTACCCGTTGGTGGAACGTCTTTACCCTCCAGATGCACATATATAACAGAATCAGTATCATAGTACAACACTCGATCTCCAAATTGTTTTTGATATGAATAGAGTTTAAGGCTTGCCTGTGTAGTGATATATTAGGCGGCAATACAAACATTAACAGTATAAAGAACTTAAAATGTTTATTCTGTAAATTCATAGTTGGCCACTAGTGTCTTATCATTAAGAGGAATATTATTAACGTGTAAGACTGGACATAGAAGCAGTTGGTATAGTTCTTGTGATTGATTTGCAATAGCTACCTTTGGTGTATTTTCTCTCTGTGCAGACTTTGCCCCATTTCTAATTCAGAATGAGTTTAGCCAGACCTAACACCAGAATTATTTACAACTTTAGACTGAAATTGAACATTCTCTGCATTCTTAAAATCTTTAATGAATTGCTACGGTGCTAAATCACTCTTACAACTATTTGGCCACCCAGATGGTTGTGGTTTGACTTTAATAAATTTATTCATCATTTCAGTAAATAGCACATCTACTCTATTTTCTTCATCGTAACGTGTAACATCATACTTCCAGATCTCATGCATTTCCAAAATTTCATATCCAAGCGTCACTGCTTTATTAACTTCATCAATCACCCACGTTGAAAATAATGCACGCTCGTCATTGTTATCTGTGCACTTGTTATTTGTCATTTCTATTTGTCACAAGTCCGGTCAAGAACAAACATAAATTTATTATTCATTTTTACTGGTAAGACAAGATGGTACAGTGCATTTAGTGGAATAATTTTGCATTTAATTAGCCCATCTGTCTGTTATAAGTCTACAAGTAGACAGTGACTCCTATTAATACTTGCGGATACCCAATTGGAAATTTACGAGTCTTACATACCAAAGGATATAACGAACAAATATCTATATATTTAATTTTTTTCGGGTTTTATGGTCTAATAAGTTTTTGTATTTCCACATCGGCCTCCACAGAAATCATCTCGTGTCAATGACGGCATATACAATAGTAATGGATGGCGTTCTAAAGTCTGCGCTCTAGAAAATTCCTCTAGTATTTCCTTGTATTTTTCCATTATTTTTCTATTATTATTTTTCTCTTATTTTCCTCATGAATGAGCCATTTTATTGCTACTTTGGATTGGTTACCGCGCCACCGATATCCGTTTCTTGGTATAATTCCTATAGTGTCTAGCTTTAAATAATTTCGTCTGTATACTTCATTACACGCAGAAACAAACGTGCATGTTTCTGTAAATGGACAAACATTACATTCAGTTAAAAACATTTTTCTACATTTTAAGCAGGCCGCCCTTAATATATTCACATCACTCGTACAGTACTCGACAATTTCAGTTTTAAAGTAAAATTCGTCATTTTCATATTGTGCATGGCATTTTAAAATAAATTCTCTTTCTTCCACAGTCATACTATCGCAATCATAAACTCCTTTACTTGGTAGAGTTCCAATATAATTTTCATTCTGTGTTGCATTGAATAAATGTGGAAAGTAGCCTTTTTTGTATACATCTGGCAGATCGAATGCTTTAGGCAGTTCCGATAACGCCATTGGGAAGTAATTTAACAAGTCCATAAACTTCATATTGTACAATTCCATTAGCAAGAATTTGGTTTCACGCATAATCAATTGTAGTTTTATGTCTGTTTCTCCAAGATATATCGTAATAAGAACTGGTGTTCGTATGCCTGACCATTATGAATCATGACAACAACACGTTTAACCCTTTCAAGTGGAGTGGTTCCACCATAGGACCACGAATATATATATTTTTTCTGAGCGGCCTAGTGATCATAAGCTAGAACCACCACTGGCTATGACTAATTCAACCGACAAGATTTGACTTGTAACTACGCTTCGCGCGCATTTCCCATACGACTCCCATTAA